>JAPYZO010002702.1:0-14453 GCA_030522905.1 Torymus flavipes | reverse complement strand
TCTCTATATTATAAGTTTTTACATAATGCCAGATAAGTTCGATAAAATCACAGTGGTCCAAGTCATGGCATATCGCCAGCAAAATAAAATGGAATAGTATCCAATACTGGACACGGAACTTTCATTCATATATGTGTTAATTGGAAAATATTAGTTATTATTATCATCGTGCATTATATCCTCTACCGAAACTTAAACCTGAATACCACCCGCTGTCGAAGTCGTCAAATTAAAAGTTGTACTAACTTCATAATTTTTTAATCGCAATTAGTATCAATAAAGCACCAGTTAGCTTCCGTAAGTATATTAGTATCCCACTTCTTCCTCCTATTCAGTACCATTCAAAATAGTACTTTATTCATACTATTAATAAGATAAATAATTGGCAAGGGAATCGGGAATTCAGAATAAAAGGTCTCTTTATTCTTTAAATAATATCCTTTGAGTACCGGTTATTGTAACAAACATTACATGTATGTGTATATAAACCGTACTGAACATTCGAAACTGTCAAAACGCTATTCGAAATTCTTAATATATTCTGATAAGCATCCGTTAAATTTGTTCAATTTTGCTTTATTCAAAGGTATGCCGAATGATATTTATTTTGTTAAATAAAACGTTACGCATTACATACAGCATAGCATTATAGAAAGACAGAGAGAGAGAGGGGAGGAGGGGGGATATATAGAGATTTAAACGTCATTGTAAAATAAAAAAGTAAAAAATTTATTAAAATACGAGGTAAATAACGTGAAAATTAAAGCTTTGTATTTGTGTTCTCCGAAAAATTATATCGAAAAATGCATGAAATATTGAAGAGTACTGCAAGCTTTTGGCAAATTGCGAAATTTTGCGCAACAAGGATAAAGTTCGGTCTCGTTAAAAATGCAAGATTAGCTCCGATACGTCCCCGGAGGGATTTTGTCCATGTTTAGAGATAGGCAGAGAGCAGAGAGTCGAGGGAGAGAAATCGCAGCGACGAGTGGCAGGCTGCAGAGCAACTATAGCTGGCACACGCCGGACGGGCTCCTGCATAATAGGATTGCTCCCCGCAGAACTCGAAGCTCAAGCCGCGGCGCGCTCGTCCCTTTGTTACAAGCAGCGATTCGATTTCCGCGTGTGTGATGCGCTGCTGGCGCCGGCCGCGCAATCGCGTTCGCGCCGCTGGAAACTGACCGTGAATCAAATCCTGCAATCGTTCTTGCATTTACATCTTGTCCGAATTCCACACGGAATAATTCAAACTGCTCTTCCGACCAGGAACTAGCCTGACTTTCAAATTTCCGCTCTCCCCTCCAGGAATCTCAGACTTCATCTTTTTAACTGAATCTATTCCTACTAGCAAAAATTTACACTTTCTACTGCGCTTGGAATCTTTAATATTATGCGCGCATTTTCACTATTGTCTTTTAATTCTAAGGAATATGGAATGCCTAACCACACATTAAAATCTCGGATTAGGAAGTTAAAAGTTAGAAAAATAAATGTATAGCTGTATAATACTCTACTTGTATAATATATTATACATATAAGTTCAATACATGCTTTTTTGCATAAAAGATATTTATTTTAGTTATGATCAT
Organism: Torymus flavipes; assembly: GCA_030522905.1. Taxonomy (NCBI): domain Eukaryota; kingdom Metazoa; phylum Arthropoda; class Insecta; order Hymenoptera; family Torymidae; genus Torymus; species Torymus flavipes. The sequence goes on along the minus strand of JAPYZO010002702.1, from coordinate 12,867 downwards.
ATACATAATACGCAATTGTGTCTTGTATATAAATTGGTAATTATGTTAAGTACCCAAAACAGACTTTGCGTACGACCATAAATAAACAATATTTTTAAACCAATTAGCAAAATTTTAATTATAATTATTATTTTGTGATCCATCCAACCAATTTGTACAAATACTCTATGTCAAATTCGGATCAATACCGGAACATTCAGTACTCCAAATGATACTTAGATTCCACCACGTTTCAGATGGATTTAACTTGATTTCACAGCTGGATTCTCGTTAAATATTTGATTTGGATATTTTTATTCGGCTACCCCGCATCGATATTTTTTATTTCCTATTCTGGTAAATTAAAAACTTGAATGAAGACGAAATTCACTTGATGACATAGCCAAACGATGCTAATGAATTGATATCATTATCATTATCATATGTGCGTTGTGTTTTACTGATGTTCATGTATAATGGTCCCTTTTTTAATCTGTCCAGGTATCGGGTACTTTGACTCATCCCTTTCCATTTTATTTCCGAATTCTTAATATTGTTTAGTAATTGTAATATTAGTTATTTAAAAAAGACTGCAGATGTTACATACATTTTGAGAACGTAGACTATATAAAATATAGGTGTTTGAAGCCATTAAAGGCGTTAGAAACTGTTGTAACATCTTCGGGCTAAAGTAGTACAAAAATAAGAACCATATATTGAGATGATATTCAGTTCCATGTTCGTAAATGATTCTAAAAACATATTTCATTAAACATTTCAGAATCAATATTCACTTTTTTCAAAGAAGACATAGATTTTATTGATCTGTATCCTTTTGCCCATAGGCCGCATTTGTTTTCAATCTACTTTAACGTGGTATCTGTCTACTGGTTAATCCATCCACCCATCACCTATAGAATCTATTATGTTTCTTTGGGGGAACAAAACAGACCATTAGTTTCTATCATAACTGTAAAGAAAAATAGAATGATGAAAAATTACCATTGCAGCGAAAGAGTTTGCTCAAGCTCAAGCTACACTGGCATTCTTTTGAAAAAATATTAGCATGCATGAAGAATGAAAATCACGTAACAACAATATTTTCCGGATTTTACAGTGTAGAGTAAATACAAATATCGCTGCGCTTGGCGAACGGGCGCGAAACCTGCATTATACATAGAGCGCATATGCAAAGAGCGCGAGATATTCCCGTCCTTGCACAACATAGTATTAAAGTCACGAAAGTATACGGAATAATATATTCCTCGACGCGTTCCTTCCCTCTCTCTCTATTGCAGTCGTTTGCCGCCGCAATCGCACGCGCCTCAAGCGCAGAGAGATTCCCAGACGTATTTATGCACCGGTCCACTCGTAAAGTTTTTTAGACCGATCCACCCACCTCGCAAGAAAGAACCACTGTAATTTCTCTCTCTCTCTTTTTCTCTCTGACAAACTTTGCAGTTAAAATTTTGCAAGGGCGCTTCGAGTTCTGACTTTTTCAATACTTTTCCATCCTCCCACTTGGAATTTCGACGCTATCGTGTGTTTTTTCAAATCTCTTTTTATACTCAATTGTAATATAAATATGAGATAAATCATAATTCATCTGATTATTCCGTAGTCTTGATAAACTTTTTCCATGAATGGCTGTTTTACTTTAGAACAAGTCTCCTTGCAAAGCAAACATTGACTTGAAAATATCTAAAATTTCCATGTCGTATTTAACTTATTCACGCGAAAGAAAATAGTTACAGTGAGCCATTTGTCACCCCAGAAGGATTTCCAGCAATGAAGCTGCAAGACAAAACTTGATAAAAGTAGCAAAAAGTCAGCGAACTGTATAAATGCAGAAAGAGAGAGAGAGAGGAATAAAAAAAGAGAAGTATAGTTCCTAAAGCTGGAAATCACTAGCTCAAGGCCCACTTGTTTAATTGGCCTTTGTTCGAAAGCGCCAAACGGGCTGCGCTCGGAGCTAAAGTTAGCCGGAGCGCACCTGCGTAGGTGTACATTATCTCTGTCTCGGACTCGCTCCTTTATCTCTGACAAGTGCCGCCAGGACCGATTTTACGATCGGGCTCGTCCCAGCTGCATAATGCGCAGAGGCGCGACAAATTGACGTATACCGAGCCTCGAGAGTAATGAGAGGAGATAAAGCGAGTGCGTGCACTTATCTGCTTCTCCCTCTACCTCTTTTTCCGGCTTCTTTATGTGCTCAAGCCCGGCCTCGGCTCCGCGTCCTCCCGCGATCGGCGCGATTTCGTCTATGGAGCGAAATCCCGGGTGAGCTGGCGCTGGCCTGTGCAGGGGGAGTGCATTCGTCAAATGATCGACGAGCGCGGCTCGCCATTTATTTCGTGCGGCCTGCGCGCGAGCGCCCCGGCGATTACCCGCTCTTTCCGGATTATTTTCTTTTATTCGATTCGCCGCTGCACTTTTATCGGCAGCATTTGATGGAGCTATACCCCCGCCGCTGCCCACCCCGGGTATTTTATTTTCGCTTGCCGTCCGCTCCGATTTCCAGCGCGCGGCCGAAAGTTCATTGATTCCAAGGATACAGAATATGCAATTAACGCGCTCGCGCCATTCACTTTTCCAGCGAGTGACTTGCCGAATATTTCCCTTTCATGCGGCCAGCCGGCTGATTTTCCATCCGTCGGTTTTTCAATCAGCGGACTCCTCAAGCGTGCTAGAGTCCCGAAAGGCGTGGATAAATAATTCAGGCAAATCAGGCGTTTATTAGCCTTGGGGAGAGCGGTTCCCCGGAACAATTTGTCCCTCCAGTCTGCTGGCGGGCTGATCGATGGAAATGTCGGCGAGAAGCCCGGTCTTTCTCGTTTAACGAGCATTCCGCACGAGCGAGCGATCAAACGAATCCGTCCCCGACGCTGCGGAACTCTCTGGAATGTCATTGCGTCTGCTCGTGTGTACCGTCCATTGGACCTTTTCCCCGGCGGGCCCGCGTCTTTTTGCTCCAACCCTTGCACCCTTAATTATTATCATTTGCTACTCTTGAACGCCGGGGAGCTGGAGGATAGCAAGTTTTACGCCTTCCTGGATCTCCCTTCTTTCTGCGCGCTCCTTCCCTCTTCCGCCTCTCTCGCTTTCACTTAGAACTGCTGAAATTCTTGCACTTTTTGCCCGTTCCGGCCGCTCTTCGCCTCGACGCTCCGGTATTCCGACGGCCGACTCTCGATATCGGCTTCCATATCCGGATAATCGCTACGGTATCTTGGAATCCACTGCGCTCCTGCGACAGTTGACTCCCTCGCGCTGTAGGATGCGCCCTAGCTGGGGGGGCGCTTAATTGCTTTTCCGCTGAATCGCGGCCGTTTCTCGAGACTTTTTCATCCTTTGAATTTCACGTGCCCAGCACTGCGTAATAGCGATCGATTATGTTCTTAACGCACCAGCTGTTGCATCACTGTCCCCCAATTGGCTAAGCTTGCAGTCGCAAGAATAGTCGACGAGGCTTTGTTGAATGAATTGACCCGAAGCGTGAAGCAGCTCGAGCTTTTAGCTCGTTTGGAATGTTGTAATTGATAGAGCGTAAAAGGGAATGAGTTTCTAATTGGCAAGTAAAATGGGCTTATCCTAAACAGGGGAGAGCGTGCTCACAATGTAAGATTGCTACCAAAAGCTCCGTGCAATTTGCATTTAATTAGTGCAATTTCCCGGAGCGTTTCCACAAACTAAATTAGTATAGCCGCGCAACGCAGCTCGAGGAAGCGTGCCAGGTATACTCGGAGGGCTCTCGGAAGTTGCCTCGGAAACACGACGGCGCGCGAATCGAATTGTTCGATCTTCATCGAGATTGTTTTAACGGCGGCTACTCGAAAACGATTCTCCCTCGCACGACTCCGTCGTGTTTTCTCTCGCGCACTTACCTATATCTATATTCAGTCCGCCCCCTCTTTTGCCGCGGCTTTCCGCTAGAGCTCGTATAGCACTCGTCCGGCCGGGCGCAAGCGCGCAATCGCAATAGGTTTAACGAGCGTGTCCTCGCGATTTACAGTCAAGAGCCCTCTCTCCCTCTCTCGAGTCATTGGCTGCGAATAAGTGCGAGCGCCGAACCGGAAGTCGTTCGGATTTCGCGGCGAGTGAGCCAGCCGAACCTCGTGCCGCGTCTTTATGTCTGTGTGTACGAGTGTGGTTTGCACGTTAAGAACTTTAAGTCGAGCGAAAACAATTATTTTCACCTGATGGCCCGCTAAGGCATTAGAAAGTTACTGATCACGCGCTCCTACTTATACCTAACAAATTCCTATACTTATTGTTGGTTTTCAGGACCCTTCAAAACACAACAACGTTATATTATAACTATTTATATTGTCGCGGTTCTATTTTGCATTGCGAAACTTTAAAATAGACAGGGTGGGTAAAATACATAAAAGGATACTAGCCATGCGTAAAAAAAGATTTCACGTCAGCCAAACGATGCAAATAAAAACGAATAACGTTGCAAGCACATCGCAGTTGCAAACACATATAGGCATCGTAACGGGAAAAAAGTCGAATTAAAGTTTTAAGTATTAAAATATAGTGAATGGACTCTGCCTGTGAAAGAAAAAGAACGCTTCTGTTACACGGAAGGGAACGCCGGGCGTTAAAGTAGTAGAGTTGTGAGGATGACGGGTGAAAATTACGACTGTGTCTATTTGTGTAGATTCGCATAGCGAAAGTGGCAGCGCAGAGCAGCAATAACGGGAGTTATAGTGTCAGCGAGAGTCGGCGATTCCCTGGCTCAGTCGGCGAGAGGGCCAGAACAACGGGCGCATCTTGAGGCTTGGCGACGCAGCATTGCTTAAACAATCCGGACGACTCATAATCGAGCACTCGACGCAGTGCTTGAGCGACGGCAGCGACAACAGGTGGTTGACAAGTAAGTCCTACACTTTGCCTCTTCTCCCCCTTCCCCTGCCTCCTCTTCTCTCTGCTACTCTGCTCTGTTTCTTTCTTTCGCGCACTTGAGCTTACTTCGTGCCTCTCATTCGCGAGGGGCTTTACCCGATTTTCCGCCCCGGATTCTAGATATCGCATTTTCTAGCCCGCAACATTTTTCCTCTTTTTTTTCAACAAAATTGAAGGTATGACAACTGTATACGACACACACTTTTTAGAACAAAAAAGAGCCTCATCAACTTGCATGTACAGCAGTTTCTTTTTTGTAAATTCACATATAGTCGTCACAAATAGCAATCGGTGAGAGGAGTTATAAAATGGTAATTTTCAAGCTGGCGTCTTGAAGGGAAATGCCCTTCTCGCACTGGCGCGCTTCTTTCCAATATCGTATTTTGGCCAAAGGTGGCTCGTTAGTCAATTTCCAAGCTAGCCGTGGGCTCGGCGGTCCGCGTAATTGAATCGTGCCCTTCGGTGTATAACGCCGACGCGGGTGTCTCGGCCACCTTTCCTACGCGACTTAACCCAGATACTCGCGACAGACACACACGGGGAGAGGCCCGAGCTAGCGCGTCTATACGTGTACCTGATACAAACATAGAATAAACGCAGTGGTCTAGCGTAACGCGCACGTCCCGGGGAGAGCCCCGGGAGACTGGAAGCCGGGGCTACGCCTAAAGTCAATCACTCTTTGCACTCTGACTTTCGCGGCTTTATGCTCACCCACACAGATTATTCATTAGATTAAAAAATACTCTCTTTGAACAGGATGAATTTCGATTTAAAACTGCGAAACGAACTTTTTCAATTTCAATGCGCATTTGATATTTTGTTGCCTTTGTCATTATTCATCATTACTGTTCTCAGAGAAAATTTTTTTCTCTCTCACCAATCTGTATTGAAACAAATTCTCGATTACTCGTGTTCTTTAGTACTATACTTTTTTCGATCAAATTACATATTCTATTTCTGTACATCACTTTATGAATTTTCGAGAGGTACGCGAAACATCACTTTTTTCATTCCTTCCAAACTCTATTTACGTCCTTTTTCCTATTACCCATATCGAGAGCAATATCGAGACTCGGATAAAAGCTCTGAAAAAACTACGAGTTAAAAATACTTTAAATATTGATTTTTCCTGCAACTATTCGATTAATCATGCAAACTGCCGAGATTCAGAATCCAAGCTTAAAACTCTCTTTGTAATACACATAAGGATCTCTGTAAAGCGTTGGATCTTAGATGAAAAAAAGATAAGGACAATAAACTGAAAGTAGCATAATTCTACGAAAGTGCTCATAAGATATTCGATCAATGATTCGCTGCATAATACAGGAAAGCAGCATTTCCTCGCGGTCTTTCAATTTTCATAAGATAGTTCGTATAGAATAATAATTCGGTGTCGTTATAGCTCCAGTTAAAGTACACAGAGAATATTATAAAAATTGAAATAATCATACAGTGATAAAATGTAACTAGCCTTCTAATTCGCTTGATAATTCCGCTTCACGATATAAATTCAACTCAATTCTATTTCGACTAGAATTTATTTAAAGCGTAATTTATTTCTGTACGCTCCACTTCGATTATGTGGGTCTTTCGCTTGCAATATTAAAGCCGACGTAATGGAGTATTAAAATCGATGTTTTAGATGCTATATGAAAGGAGCAGCACGTTTACGTAATAAAATTTAATATTGGCTCAATAGTGGGGCTTTCGAGAGAGTTTGAAGCGGTAGCTAGGCCAGAGGAATTTAACGGCGCATTAACGATAAGCATTTGATTAAGCAGTCGGCAGGACGGTGAAGACGACAGGCGAGTCAGCCCAGAGCAGCGGCTTCATCGGCCGGAGCAGCAGCATGCGACTCATGCAGCGCCTCGCCATCAGCGGACTGCTGTCCGTCATGCTGATCGTCCTGCTCACGGGCACGTTCGTGTCGCGGCGCGACCTCGCCAGCGTCGTCGACCGCGGCGTCGGCCCTGAGGAGCGCAACGAGCAGCTGAACCCCGCCTGGGTCCAGGACAACGTCGCGCCAGACTCCGACAGCCAGCAGCTGCAGCAGCACCGGCCCGTCGTCGTGAACGTGCGACACAGGCACCCGCCGATCGAGGCGCCGGCCTCTGTCAATTCGCAGCAGGACGTCCCCGCGCTGGGACCGTACGTCGTCCAGCCGCCGAACCCGCCGCTCGACGACATCACCCACCAGCGCAGAGAGAAAGTCAAAGAGGTATTTCCACTTTTCCCCCCTCCTTTGCCCGAGTTTTACTGCCGACGCCTTCCCCTTGGCCTGTACGGGCGAGAAAGTTTAAAAAGCCATTAAATCATGAACAACAACTCCGTGTATACCCAGTTTAACACCACATATCCAGCAAGCTACTTCTAAAGTCCTTCTTTATTATGAGCTCTTATTTATCTTCATCAAGTGTCAAATTACCTCGTGTACGTCCACTGGATGTGAAAGTATAATTCTCTACTTTCAAAGATTTTATCCCAATTTTAAAATAAAAATGAATTGCGAAGGACTTAATTTGTTGAAAAAATGGATATTGACAGATCCATAAAAAAATTTTGCTGTTTTTTTGTACGATTTTTTCGATTTAAACCATGTAAAACTACCGTTAGTTTTGCACGTAAAAAATGTATATGTCGTACTGCTGGCGCCACATGCGCCGGTCTCTATATAGACATAAAATTCAAGCGTAAAATGCAAAATAACTTTGTGGTCGCGTAGGATCGAATACTATATTAAATTATAATAAAAAGTTCAGTCGCGTGCTATCCCAGCTGTGGCCTACTGGAAAAGGTAAGTTGCACATTTTTGTACAATAATAATTATAATGCGAAAATATAAAAATTCTCATAAACTGCGATATCCTGGTAGAGGATATATGTTTAGCTATAGCGACGTGATATATGAAATTTTTTCCCCCTCGGCATCTCAGGCCTTTGTAACGAAATCAAATGAAAATTCAGGAAAAACAAAATCCAGGCTTCAAAAGCAATATTTTATTTATTTTGTTTTTTCAACCTTATCTTGAAAGCTTTGACGAAGTTCCGAATTACGCGATATATTGCAGCGTGTCGCCTGCTACTGGTGAGCCACATGTCATTCCTCTATACATGTACATGCAATATATAGAAGCGAGTGGCGCGACACCGATGGCCGGCGCATAGGAAGCGGAAATTAAAGGGCTCTCGTAAGAGGAAATCGATGAATCCTTTGTCTCTGCAGCCTCCCACCCCCTCCTCTTTCGAGCTTTACCACCGCGACCGCACGCGTAAAAAGCGGCCCTCGCCTCGCCCGGGCTGCCAGATAAAAGCAGCCTAACGACGGAGATCGATCAGAGAAGAACTCGCGCTTTTCACAATTCGCGCGCGGCTCCGAAAAACGACGGCAATGTATAGAGAGAAGTAAGAGGGAGACAAGCTTGCTTCATTGTCGCTCTTATGCCGGGATATCCGGAGGCACGCGCGATTGACTTTTCAATTTCCTCGCTATTGAAAACTGTTTTCATAAGCTCGGAGAGGCCTTTACAAAAGAATATCATCCGGCGTTCCATCTCCCTGTACGTACACGTGTGCGCACGCGGAAAGTGAGTTTCAAGGAGGAAAAGATGGAGGCTACTTGGGCAAAATATTGGCTTTTGGACGAAGAAAAACATTGCCAACATCCAAGGCTTTCTCTCAACATATCTGATAAGACTTTCAAATTTTTCACTCTTTACGCACAGCTGTTGTACGCGGCCAACTCACCTTGTTTACCTGGACAAAATAGCAATGAATCTATGTATATCACTCTTTCCTAGCCAACCTTTGCCAAAGTTCGTGATAGTATTTTGGGTGAATTTTTGTCAAATAAATTGCACCCGCATTATTCAAGCGTTTCTGTAAAACAAAATAACAAAATTGCAGTTCGGTGCGGTGTAGAAATTCAAAAGAGGCTGATTTGGTATTAAAATGAAATCGGCCAGAAGGTAAAAAACGAGATGAAAGTAGCTGTAGGTGGAAAAAAGCTAAGCGGAGGCAAGTAGGGGTTTTCGTTAATTCTCTCGAATTTCGCTCCATCGTTTTTCACCCGCGCTTGTTCAACGCAGCGCGAGCTTGGGCGCCGACTACTCGGATAAGATCCTTGACTTAATTGTAGCGAAATCTCGTAGCTTATAGGCTGGCCGTTCGCACGCTCATCTTATAGGCTACTCACAGCGCGCTATCTGCAAGATTGAGCACCGTCCGCGCGCGAGAGAGAGAGTAGAGAGAGGGTGGAGGGGGAGAGCGCGAGCTTATCTTAACGGCCTCGGTCATTTACACGCAACCCTGAACTTCCTGATGTAACAATCGAGCCGTGTAGTCCGCCCTATCTTGGCCGTGCAACAATCGCTCTTTCCTAGTCACAGTACATATCTCACGGCCTTCTTCCCCTCCCTTACTCTGGACGTGCGCGCACGCCTCTGGACGAGGGAAGGACTTTCAATGCACAGCACCGGCACGCCGCGACGGAAGTTTATGTGCAGACGACACGAGTAAGTCCAGCTTGCCAGTGTCACCGCAAAGCGAGAGACCGAATTCAGTCGTACATATATTAAACCAGCTGCGAGAGATCTTTCCTTGCATGTTCCACGGACTCGTATGTTCACAGAACTTTTTTTCCTCTGCAACCATTTACCCAGATACTGTCTCGAACGAGAAACGACTCTTATACTTGCTATTATTCTATACGAGGCTCGCGTACTTATCATTTGTTTCGACGATTAGGATAATGCTTACTTTATAACCGGCTTTCTCCTTTTTTCCTCTTTATTTTTTCATTTAACTTTCACGCATTTAGCCAATGTCTTCTTCTATTTAGTTTACTAGTAGTGTTAATGCGCGCTCCGCGCATCATATGGGTCAATCAAATTTTACATGTCCATTTCAAATCGACCAATCACAATCATTAGAGCTGGCAATCTCATGGCCATCTCTTTTTTGTATAGGATACCTATCTAAAGACATTATTCGTAAGTTACCAGTATTAGATTGTAATCTCAGCCTCAACCAATACTTAACCTAAACTATTTAGAGGTGGTATTTTATTTAACCACAAGTTTTTTTTCTCTAGTTACACATTATGTTTAATTTAATGTATGTCCATCTGCCTGGGCGAGTTTTTCTTCGCATAAAGATTGTTCGGGTACTGCAGTTTTACATTTGTTAACAAAGTTGCTGCTATTACAATCCATAAAACTTGCATTACAGTCAAATCATTCCAAGTATTTTCTTTATCTATCAATCAGTGCAGCTCGTAAAGGTAAAATATAAGAACATCTACTCGTAGTCATTATCACGGTAATACTGCTATTGATACTATAACATACAGGCACTCCATCACAATGGTTATGTAGAGATGATAAATTTTATAACAGTAATGCAAAGAAAGTAATGCTTGTAAAGTTCTTGCGATTGAATAGATATATTAATGTAACGATGAATCTATTAGAACTGGGCCGATTTTTTATTCAAAAAGGAAGCAAATTCTGCAGGCGCGCACCGCAGTCGTAGACCGATTGCCGACACATTTCAGTAGATGTAGATAACGGAGCAATAATTCAGAGGAGAGTACAGCAGTACCTTAACAAGATGCGTACTTCCAGAAGTACTTCAAAGTATAAATAACCTTGTTAAAATTTGTGATTGGAACAATATGTAGCTGACAATTTAATTTAGAACTAAGTATCACACTGAAACTCATAAGATTGCATTACATTGGAAAAGGTTTCCTCCCACTACGGGTTCAAAAATTGCCTTTGTCTCAGTACTCCCTCCGTTTCCTTATTCCATAAAGTCTTCTAGACCTTGGCTACTACTATTTTAAATAATAATTGCATATTTTGCATATTTTTGTTAACGCAATTATTCTCCTCTTGTAGCTGGATCCGGTACGAATTCATTGCTATTTTCTTAACGAAAAAATCTAGATAATTTCTCATCTTTTGTGAAAAATATATTAACATAATTTGGACCAATATTAACTTTTAAAATTTAATTATTATTAAAAAAAAAATTTAAAACAACTTTAAAAAGTTTAAAAATTTTAAAAGTTTTAAAACAAAATTTTTACTAATATTTGCTATAAAATTATAATTCTGTACAAACGTATTTTGTATTTTTTATGCAATTTTTCGGCTTTCATGTAGAGTTATCAAAAGTATATGAACAGATATTTTACAAATATAAACATTGATCACATTCGTCATCAGAACGAATTGAATTTTTACCTTTAGTAGCTTAAAAAATGGTTGGATATGCAACGATTTCTACCGCATATATTTCTTCAAATAATGCGCTGTACTATATTCATTTTTAAAATTGATATCGATATTTCCGATTTCAATAAATATGCGATCATGTCCACTTTAACAGTGCTAAACTAATGGTTTTCTGCACTGAACACAAACGAATCACATCATAAATGTAGAAATTTCTTTTTATCAACCGCTATGGATGGTAGAGAGCAACAAAGCTGTTGTTTATTGATAAAGATCCATACATTTTTTAAGTAAATTGTTTGTTGTTGTTATTTTAACGTCTGTACTAAGAATAATTTTAATAACTATTGAATGAGTAAAATAAGCACTTCTGAAATCAGTGAAATTATTGGTATTCCGTTATGGTACTGGCTTCTTGATGAATTTTCTAAGAAATATTTTCAATGTCTTTCGTTTATTTCATTACGCAGTGTATAAAAATATCGGCATTAAAAAGCTATAAACGAAGTAGAAAGCGAGTAAATTAAAAAGTATTCCTTGTAATGAAGATAGTATGTGACAGTTGTCAATGTTAGAAATACTTTTATTGGGATTTCTGATTTTGAAAATCATATTTTATCCTACTATACTGCGTATCCCGCTCACAAATTTATCCGACACGTATGCTTATGAGAATTTTGTACCAGCATGTGCAATCCTGTTACGCACCCACATTATGTATGGATGTGAGTCATGAATGCACGTATTGATTTATGATACTGTATAATGATGTAGAGGATAATTTGTTCAACCTCAATCATACTCGTTTATAAAAATCTTGCTGATTTCTTGATTGAAAGGTTGAGCAGAGTAAAAAAAAAAGAAAAAGTATAGACATGACGCTCCATAATTAGAGTGACATTTCATAGTCAGTTGGATACACGCAGGCGTCGAAGCAAGAGAACCACGAGTACGTAAAAACTCGAAAATGGGGGCTAGAAGCGCGATTCAGGCACAACACGCTCGTCTTTTGGCGAAGCTAAAGCAGCTAGCCGTCTCCGTATTTTATTCGCCCCCGTCCAGAACTCAGCCGCGCCATTGGATTCTCGCTAACGAGACAAAATCTCGGCATTGTCATTGTCCTGCTCGCCTTGTGTGTTGGCTGCCTCATTGAACGAAACAAGTGTCGTTCTTGTCGAAAGGACGCACTTGTCAAGTGCAGCATCCAGCTTCTGTGCACGCAGGTGTATTATAGACCGGCAGCATCAGAAGCGCCGTGAGCGCGAAGAGGGGGCAGGCAAGGGGAAGGAGAACACGTTACGGACCAACAAAGTCGTATTGTCTATCGTCTCTCGGGCTTTTGGGCCACAATGGAGAACACAGACCCCTTTTAACGAGACGCTAGTTAAAAGCAGCTTCAATGCTGCCTGCACGGGATCTGCGAATCTGTATTCTAACAAGGACGACTCAAAGAACTATACTATATTATGATCCTATTAAACTGAAATTGGGAAAATTCACTAGTGGCCAGTGCAGACTATTTACTATACCACCAACAGGTCAAATTACATTTTCATTATACTGTACCTGCCGTCATTTTACGTTTCAAGCTGCGACTAAAGCTTGATCATTCTTTAAATGTTATTATAATGAATATTTCATAATGTAGGTAGTGGCTATTAATATAAAATTAATTAACATTGTCGCTACCATTGAGATCTTTCTTTTGTTCGGCGCACTTGTTTTAGAGACCGTCGTCTTATAT
>JAPYZO010002701.1:0-14130 GCA_030522905.1 Torymus flavipes | reverse complement strand
CCTTAGGGCGGGCAATTAATAATGCGTTAGATAGACGCGTGACATGCGTAGAGGGGGTAAGGGAAAAACATGCAGTTGGGATGTTTTTTGATATACAAGGGGCCTTTGATACCGTGTGGTAGCCCCTGGTAGGTATTGATGAGGTGACAGGAGCTAGAGGTACCTAGAATCCTTACGAGGTGATAAAGGAGGTGTGTCTACAACTATGTATGAAAAAGTGCAGTTTTGAAAGTGTTGTGGTTCTCAATCTGCGTTGAAGAATGCTTTCCGCTGCTGTTCACGATGTCATCGATGCGGTCTTCATCGAGACTAGTGCATTCACTCTTTATGTATCTTTTTTGTCTCATGCTTCCTTATTTCCAGTTGTGCAACGAGGAAGCTGTACTTGAGCCTGGGGAAAGCTGTTTCTCAAATTCTTGCCAGTTGTAGTTGTAGTGACTTGTTCTTCGAGGTAATTGTTAAAACAATGTTGGCGTTGCTCGAGCAATTTAATGATTTGGTTGCAGTCTATTCGATAGATAAGTAATATTTCAATCTTTTACCTCTTCCTACTGTTACTACACTTACTTTTTTCTAATAGGAATGACTAGCTGGCTTTTAGACGTGCATGAGATCCAAAAGTCTGTTTCAAGTAGGATTAACGGTTTAGTGAGTACATAGAGAAATATGGTGTAAGAAAAATGACTACTTTTTATAGTAACCATGCGACAGACTTATTTTCTCATGAAAATTACTACAATATATAGTAAAATTCATGAAAATTTGGGTCTTTCTCACGGTTACTATAAAAGATAGTAATTTTTCTCACACCATTTTTCTCTATGGATTTGTCCAATTATCCATTGTCATAAAATATTTACCTAACTATTCTCTTTGCGTTGTATAGTTTTCACAACAAGGCAAGAGAAATAAACAGAATATTCTGTATTAAATTGTGGAGATCCAGAACGTGTTGTATTGATAGATTCTTTTGAAATAATCTCATTGTTGTCATTTTATGAGTAAAAATTCCAATTAAAAAATTTATTAATATAAAAAAAAAGTACACAAAATTAAAATACTGCAGTAAATATTTAGCAATTTTACCAGATTTGAATTTTTTTATGATATTTTTTATTTCATCACAAGCAAGATCATCCAAACGTATCTTTACAGGAATTCCTCGTTTAACTTTATTTTCCTTTTTAATAGAATAGAAGTGTTGGGAAGGTTTTCGTCTGTAGATGGAGTTGCATATTCGGCGATAGTTCTTGCTTAGGCTTTCAGTATAGATTTATTTTGATTTTCATTTACCATACAGAATATTGTAATAAAACGTATCAAAACATTATGTGTGACTGTTAACGGTCGTTGTGGTCATTTCTGTTTTTCTGCGGCTAGCATACCTCCGTGGGGCCGACGGGCCAGATCGGCTGAAATATCTTACGCCGCAACAACGTGTTAATGCATGCATGCTAACATGGTAACGTAGCCAACCATAGGAAAGAGCAGAAAAAAATCTATGTTCTTCATTTTTTCCGTGAGACTCGGCGTATGTAAGAAAACAACGTTTCAATAAATTGCGGCAGCGGTTTTTTAATTATGCATAAGCATTACTAAATTTATGCAAACTTACTACTTACAATATTACTGTAATAAGTTGAAAATTTTTATGTTTAAATTATATTATATACCCGACTTGCGTCGGGTCAAAAAAAATTAGTCATCAGACTCATCAAGTGTTCCCCTCCACGGAAATCTTTAGTAAAAGGCGAAAGATTTATACGTGTTATGAAGGGAAACCAGAGTGATGAGTCAAGCGCTCACAGGGTCTTATATCTCCTCGACTGCTCATTTTTTCTTGCAGAAATGAAAAATCCAGTTGCCACCTATCGGTCAAAGTGGCGAACTACGGTCCCCCCTTTCGCCTGAACGTTATACACTCTTATGCCGATTCAACTTTCAAGTCTCGCATATGTCGCATAAATGCTGAATACCAGTCCCAAAAATGATAAAAGCCTTAAAAATTACGTAAATGAGTAATAAATCGTTATTTTTTGGTCATTTTTCGCGATTTTCGAATACACGTAATCTTGCTTAGGGACTTCCGATTTCAATACCATTCTTATATTCTAGAGTAAAGCTCTTTTATTCTAATTTAATGTTATTTATTGTATAATTATAATAATATTAAAGTAAATTTTACTTCTGTCTCGAGTAGGTATTGAGTATTTTTAACAAAAATATTATTTACCTTATCAAAAAATTAAAGAAATCTAAAAATCAAATTGAAAAAAATCGCGGCTACTGAGAAAAGACATATTCAATTACTTTAAGATAAACGCATAATATATAATAATAAATAGACAAAAAGTTAATGATTGAAATTTAAGTATAATGGCCTTCTAATAAAATATTAAGTTTGCAAAATTGATTATGAGATAAGTATTTTCCAACTACAGAAAAACGAAATAGTTCAATGTATGTCTACAGTATTAACCGTGCTATGGCACAACGCAAAGAGCACGCTCGACCACTCGTCGTCGTCTTTAAATTAATTGAAAATTTTGGGGTTTTGTAGCTCAAAATGTTCTTTTGAATGACAAAAAATTTATTTTGAAAAAAGCGACGACTTTTTCAGATATGTGACGACATCGGAAAACTATACTTTTCATTGGATGGAAAATATCATTTTACAAAATATATTTCGCGCCCGATATTTTAAATATGGAATCCACAAAGTTATACGCGAGAGTTTAGTATTGCAACAACAATCACGCAGTGTTAAAAGTTATTTTTGTCTTCTTGTCTCTTCTTTACAGTTGACGTAATATTTTTATAATTACTACTTCTTTATTAAATTTTGAAGATTAAATGAACGTGTCTCCGGGTTAATAAAACCTCTTAGTGCGGCTGAATATGATTCAAAATGATGTCTTCTTTGCTTAGTTTTGCGGCCACTAAATTACTATTGCCAATTTCTGGTCGTGTATTACATATTCATGGGCATGTGTTAAAAGTGGCTGCAAACTAAAACGATACCTTATTTTGTACTAATTTATCCCACGTTTAAAAAAAACTGTTACTGCCAATATATTCGTAATAATATTGACGAAGACGAGACTTGGCCTGTATATAAACTATATTTTACCCGTACTGTATGTAATATATCGCTTCGGCGCCGTGGCATTATATTGCCTATATATTTCTCTCAGCATCAATGTATTCCGTATATCAATGGTTTATATTGCAAATATAACGTAATGTTATCATTTTTCAATTATTTGTTTAAAGAATAATAAAAAAAAGTTATTGTAATGATTAATATATGGATGTCCTAGCATATATACTCTTAAAACATTTTGACAAGTTAAGGTAACCAAAACGTAGGAATATACTTTTTGGAGATCGTTAAAAATCAACTTTTTTGATTTTCAATTAACACTTCTAACCATTATAATAATTGAAAAAACTAATCAGGGGCCCTTCCTACAAAAATCGGTTCTTTTTTTTATTTTTATTAATGACATCAAACGCTAAGACCAACAATATGCTATGGGTGAAATCACTGGGCAACAGGTACATGCTTTTTTTTTTGTTTCTAAAAAAACAACCAAAAGCTGTTGTTTCTATTGCCATAAGAGCGTTTGGTCGCGTATGCACGCGTAAACATCTCGTAAAATAGGAGCAATAATTTCACGAGATGTTTGGGTGTATTTTCTCGTGCATTATGATATGAAATGCGTTAGATCTGCTCTCGCATCTTATGGAACTGATATTTATAAAATATAGTGTTGTAAGTTGATTTATTTATTTAGTACTTTTACAACGAATTCTTTTTTTATTGGTGCAAAGATCTCTATCAGCTTCGAACGATTCCTATAGAAACGATCAGATAATTTTCAGCACACAATCAAATATTCGTTTTATAAGGCTCTTATTTCCTATGAATTTCTTCATATAAAATGAATACGAAAACTTGTACAATATTTTTACTAATATATGATATAAAAATAAAATCTTATCACGGAAGTGTAGTTTTTTAGTGCAATTGACAGCACTGTTGGAAGCTTATTATATACGTAGTGATGAAAATAAAATCTATGTTGAAACTTATTTTTGAGTTCAATTGATGTCATGAAAAACATTCTAAATACATATCCGAAAATTTGTACTCATGTATGAAAACTTATTTCGATAGGTATAGTTTGTGGTGTATTAATTTGTGACCACTCAAAGTGACTTAACTAAAGTAAATAATTAAAGTAACTGAAATCTATAAAGATAATCACAATAGTTGATGAACTACATTGAACTTTGTAAAATAAAAGAAGGTGATTAATAATTGATAAATTTTGATATCAGTAAATATTAAGTAACAAACATCATTTTTTAAATTTATTTTTAGCTATATTTTTTTATTAAATTAAATAATATACAAATAATTTTGCTTATAAAAATTTACATTAGATTTTTGGAATCTGCTTAACATATTCTATAATTTATATATATGTATATACAATCATTATGCAAATACATTTCAAAATATTTTGTCTTTGTTATTTCGTATTGAAATATGACACCTCGTACATACAAAAATTATGTATCTGTGGATCTTAATTGTTATTTTTGTTTAAAAATATTCAAGTATTTTCCTCGCGTCATTTCTTTTGCTTCCTCTAAGCCAAGTTGGTAAGCTGTATCATGAAGTTTTTTTACTTCTGTTATTAATTCATTCATAGATAATTGACGCAATTGATACAACTGATTCATATCATCATTTGTTAAATTTGTTGTCCAAACTGGAATTTCAGTCTGTGGTGAATTTTGAGCAACAAATTTTGATATACTTTGCTCTGGCCATAAATCAGGAGATGCTCTATCTAATTTTTCCAAGCTTATTAGACTCTCTTCTGATGTAGGCATATCACTCCGATCAATTTCACTATCTTCAATTATCATTTTCTCCATTTTGCACTGTCTAAAAAAAAGAAAATGTTATAAATAAGAATTTTCTTCTAACACTCAACAATTTTTTGTAATGAATTTCAAATGTGGCAAAAAATAAAATTTCAATTGATAAATTCAAAAAATATCTATAAAAGTTTTTTGTTATAGAAAATACAGATTAGCATAAACAAACAGATATTCGTACTGTTACATAAAATGTATTAGATAAATAGTGGAAATTAAAATCTCATATCTTTGCTCATTCAATCTTTGCAGAAAACAGCAGAAATTAGATATTAAATAAAAACACTTTGATCCATTTTTGCAAAATACTTAATATTTTAAAAATAAATTTAAATTTCGTCAATTTCGCGCCTACACAGTAAACAGCGAATGAGCGCATCATAATAATATTGAGTCTCAAAAAACTCACATGTAACAAATTTTTATTTCATACCCTCCACAATTGATTAACTTTTCGTTTACTTAAGTACAAGCTTGTTCTGTACTCAATTTTCTAAATTACTTATATTGGCATCTCACCTAGCACTTCTCAAACTTGGATTCGAAGCAATATCACTACAGCGAGCTCTAGCGTCCCCTAACTCAGCTTTGATGACTTATAAAAACTCTGACATACACTTGCAGTTGCAAAGTAAAATATTACTTATTTACAGCCCACTTTATGTTAATTATCAATACCAAGAGCGCCGTCCACGGTCTGTCGTCTGCCGTATAAACGCTGGCGTCGTAGTGTAGCGTGGGTGTGATATTCATATACACCTTGATACATTTATATTTACTACGCAAAACAGAATGTTTTTGAGAAAAAAATGGCGGCTTTGCAACAGAGCGACAGCGTTGAGCGTTCTGCGTTGCCTTCTGTCTTTATTATTGTCCAGGTACAGTGACATGCAGATGGCGCTGCGGCTGGACGCGCGATGAGATTCAGATATGAAAGTAAACAAAACTTATCATTTCTTCGAAACCAAAAGCAGCCGGCGCGCTACTTATAGTTAAAGGTCAAAAAAGGCGCTTTATATTCATTTACTCAAAAGAGTCCCCGAACTGAAGATTCTCGTCAATTATTGCCGAACTTAATTTAATGTCTTTTACCGTGGCACGTACGGTAATGGCAGTTTAAATCGATCCTCAAATAAATTCAAGATGGAATGTCTGTATACAGATATATAAGTATACTTATATAGAGAGGTAAGTAATCTTCTCCTTTTTCTTTTTAAAGCGAGTTCAAGTAACGCAATGTCAAAACAAAGAGTAATTGACTCTTTCATAGATCTATTGTTTGTCGATGGAAGGATGTTTTTCTGTTTTTCTGTCGTGTTGATTCCTTGAAATCAAAGAAAACTTTGGATATATATTTTTAAATGCTATGAAGATAGTTTTATAATTTTTCTTAGGCGAATTTCAAGATATAAAAGTTTAATACGAAAATTTAAGATTTTAAAAATTTTAAATTAAATTGAATTATTCCGTGGATAAAAAGATATTAAAATTATAAATTAATTGAACCCAAGTAAATTTTCTAATAAAAGTAGATTTCGTGTTTATTTTCAGAAAAAAGGATATTTGGTTATTTTTTAATTTTGTTGCAATAACAAAGACATCATGAGTGATAGCGATAGTGATATCAGTGTTGAAAGTTGTTACTGTCCCTGGGAATGTATCGATTCAGATTCTGATAGTTATGAAACAATTGACTATGAAGAGACATCAACTGATGAATCTTCTATAGATACTCACAATACTGATGAAAAGAATGTATTTATATCAATTTATGATAGAATTAAAAAGGATTATTTGACTTTAATAAGTAATTCTACCGAGATAAAACATTATCGAAAAAGTTATTCACAATTGTCTCAAAAAAGTGATAAAAATATTGAAAAGATCTGGGATGATATATTACTTTATAATCAAATGATAGGTCCTATATCTATGAAAAACTATAAACGTTATATAAATGAATATTTGAAAAAAAATAGAGACAAAAAATCAAACCAAAACATAAACAAAAATATCCAAATAAATATAAATGATACAAAAAAATCTGTTATTATTAAAAATTTTTGTGAATGCCAGCAACCAAAAATACAACAAAATGATATAAAAGAAGTTCCCAAAATATTAAGTAAAAAAGTAGAACCAAAATCACATACGATTGTCAATGATAACAAACCAAATTCAATCTTTCAATCTACCCCTATTAATAAAAAAGTTATACAAAATGATTCAAAAAATAATAATATAAAACCTCCTGAAAATAATACTGAAAAAAAAAATTTTGATGATAAATCTAATATTAATGAATTCAAAAAACCTATTGATAAAGTACCTCAACCTATTTCAAACAATACTCCTTCTAAAGCTAAAATAATTGATAAAAATAAGAATTCATGTGATGCTAATCAAATAAATGGCACTAATATAAATATTGTAAAATTAGATACTGGATCTTCAAAAAAGAAAATGAAAAAACAGAAACAAAAAGAAAAAAAATTAGAAAACTGCAAAAGGGATAGATCAAATTCTAGTTCAAAAGAATTCTCCGAATCCAGTAACAAATCTTCAACTAAAAAAACTATGAATTTTAAAAATAATACTAAGATAGAAAAAATTAATAATATTAAAATAGAAAATAAACAGAGCAAAGATAAAGACAAGACGTCTGCCAATGGAAAAGCCAACAAAAATTCTGAAGTTCACGACTCCAGTCAAGAATCAGATATTGATGATAGCAAAGCAACAGATAGTAGTACAAGTGATGACAACATGGAGTTTTTGACTGATTCAGAGAATCTTCCAACATTTTTTAATGAAGTAGTTAAACGTAAAGTAAAAGGCAAAAACAAGACAACTAAAATCACTGAAACTATAAAAAATATTGACAAGAAAGAAGATTTTGTTCAACCAACAGATATTAGTACAAGTGATGACAATATGGAGTTTTTGACTGATTCAGAGAATATTCCAACATTTTTTAATGAAGTGATTAAACGTAAAGTAAAAGGCAAAAACAAGACAACTAAAACTATTGAAACTATAAAAAATATTGACAAGAAAGAAGATTTTGTTAAACCAAATAAAGAGGACTTTACTTTACACACTGTAATAAAAAAATTCTTATATTTTATAACAATTGTATAATAATCATTTTATAATGAATTTTCTTTAGATAACAAAACATTATTTCCAGAGAAAACGTGAGCCTTTTCAGCGAAAAAAAAGTTTGCCTATTCCAAGAAAAGAAGATATAATTTATAGTGAGAAGTTTGCAGAAAGAGCAATAGATATGGTTCTAGAAAATAAATTAATGGGTGCTTTACAATTCTTGGTTGAAGCTTTAGTATTTAATTGTACTGACCATCGTCATTACTTAAACCGTTGCTATTGCTACTTAAGAATAGGCAGATATCCTTTGTAAATAGTTCCTTAAATTTTCTATTTTCTAATAATATTTATTCTATTAATTGTATGTTTGTAAATCAAATTTTTTTTAATTTTCATAATAGAGCTTTGGAAGATGCTCGATATGTAATACATACAAGTACAAACATTGGCTATGTATTTATTGCTAATTTGAGAGCTGGACAAGCAGCATTTGCAGGAGAGGTAATTTGATAAATTATAGTTACTAATTATATTATTAATTACTAATTTAATTATAGAAAACTAAAGATACAATTTCATAACATTCCTATTTTACAGGATTACGAATTGGCTGAAGAATATTTAAAAGAAGCTACTTCTATAAATCCTGAAAATCTTCATGCACAAAGAGAATTATTACGTGTTAAAGTTACACGTATTGTAAGTATGGGGTTCAAAGAAAAAGATGCACTTTTAGCATTAAAGATATACCCCTCCACTTTGGTAACTATTTTTGAACGTATATTTCCTTTTAAAATAAATTACTTTTTAATATTTAATAATATTAATATTTTTAGGATGCAGTAGAATATTTAACTGGAAAAAATAATACTTCAATTAATAATAGCTTATCAAATAATTTTGACTTTATTTATGACAATTATGATGATTTAGTTTATTCATCTGATGAAGATGAAAAACCAACTAATATTGAAATTGCAAATAGAATATTGCATTATGAGCCTGGAAAAACAAAGTTGACTCATATAGTACCTAAGCCTTCAAATGCAAGGTAAATTTATTTTTTATTTATTTATTATTATTATTATTTTTTTTTCCAAGAAATTTTTGTAATTATTATCCAATTTTCTAATACTTTTAGTTTAATATCATCACCATCAGTAGGAAAAAATATTTCAAACAAAAATAACAATGTTGAGAAAAAAGTAACATTAAACAGCAAAATGGCTAACAAACAAATCACAGAGACAGCTATTTGGGTTGGTAGTTTAACTAATAGTATTACAGATTTTTTGTTAAAGAAACATTTTAAAAAGTAAGTAAAAATATCTTTTTGAATATTTTTACATTTTACTTTGTTTTTTATATCTATTTTTATCTATAATAGATTTGGGAATGTTATGTCTATTTATGGACCTCCAAATGGAGCATATGCTTTTGTTAATTTTGAAAAACATGAAGATGTAGCAAAAGCTTTAGCATGCCCTTACAGTCATGAAATAGCTGGTGTAAAATTACAAGTCAGAGCTGCAGTTCGACAAAAATAATTATAATTTTCATGTAAAAATATTTGGCATTTTACACTCTGGAAGTATTTATTGTGTATTTATATTTAAGTTATTAATTTATAAAGTTGATAGAACTGAGGTATTCATTGCAAAAAAATACATGTCACACTTAAAAGTGTTAATAATCAATATTATATATAATAAGATTACATGTAAGGAAAGTTAAAAAAAAGTTGTGTTAATATTCATAACTTTGTATATAATTTACATGTCGACTGTTAACGTTTTAAAATTTGAGCATGAGACAATTTATGTATTAAATTAATAAAAATTAAATATATTTTTTAATATAAATAATGTAGTTAATTAATTGGCACATTAATTCTGTATGTCTTTGATTCAAATTTTTATTGAAAAGAATTAAATTTTAAAATTAAAAAATTTAAGGTAAATTATTGGTATATTAGGGTATATTCTCATGTTACATTTCGTCCTTACGGATGGAATGAATTTGGTAACTTCTCGGCACGTGTTGCACACGGCAAGTCTGCACCTAAACTAACCTTAAAAATTTGACTTCAAGACCGAGCGTGGACGCCGTGGACTGGGCATTACTTTGAAGCATGGAAAATACAAATACAGTTTACTTCCCTTAATTAACTATTAATTACCTATTAAGTGACTACTAAAGTTTAAAAAATCAACATCTGAAAATAAGATCGAAAACATATATATTCAAAGATGGGTAAAGGAGCAAGATTTTTCGCTAAAAAGCGAAAAGCCAATCTAAAAAAAGACAATCTTATGGAAGATAAAGTTATTAAAAGTTTAGAGAAGAAATTGAAATTAAATAAAAAGTCAAGTAAAAGTTTACCCAAATCTTTTATGGCAGATGGACTGGACTGTATCCTTTTCAATAATATATACAAATAAATATAAATTTTTAACCATTAAACTGATAATTTTATTTTTTTTTTTTGTATTTCTTAAAAGCAAAGATATTCAATGTAGATGTTACTTTATAAAAATAATTATTATTCATGTAAACAATTTGTGTACATATATTCCTTATCCAAATTTTAGATCTTTTGGATATATGTGATGATGAAACTAGGAAGCTTGCTGCAGAAAGTGAGAAGAGACTTGTAATAAAGTCAGATGATGAATCAGATGATTATGATTCAGATTCAAAAAGAAAACCTATTATAAAGAAGAAAAATGACATTAAAATATTAAAAACTTCGAAACATAAAAAATTGACAGAAGAGTCATTTTCAGAATCGGAAGATGGATCACTAGGTGATATTTCAGATAGCGAGGACATTTGTGATTATAATAGTGATGAAAGTCTAAAGGAAAAGAAGAAAAGTAAAGGACCAACAAAAAAATCTAAATCATTAAAAACTAACAAATCAGACATGGAAGTAGATGATGGTGATGACAGTAATAACAAAAATCTTAGCAAAACATCCAAAACGAAAAGAAAAAAGATTGAAAGGACTGAAAAACTTATTATTTCTAAAGAAAATAAGCCTATTATACCAACTAAGAAGGCAAAAGTTGCTATCACTGATGTTTTTGAAAAAGATGAATTTGTGAAAAATGAGGGAAATTTATATTCATTTAGTTCAGATGAAGACAGTGGTTCTAATTTGGATGAAGAAGAGGATTCAAATTTCAATGAAGATGAAAAAGAAGAAGATATGTGGGAAGATATTTATGGTAGAAAAAGAGATAAAGATGGCAATGTAATAACCGAAAACAAGCAAAAATATATTCCTCCAGCCCAGAGGTTAAAAGAACTGGAAAATAATGCTGAAAAGAGTGAAAAACAATTACTTCTTAGAAGGCAAATGAAAGGTCTTTTAAACAGATTAGCAGAGAGTAATATGCATGCTATTATTTCTCAGGTAAATAAGTTAATATCTAAAAGTACATAAAATAATTTTTTAAATTTTTGTCCAGTCTATTAAATATTTTCTTTTTAGTTAGATGAATTGTATATGTCAAACAGTAGAAATGATATGAATCAAATGCTTTCAAAGTTAATGATAGAGTCTATTATTGCCCCAGTATTAACTGCTGAAAGACTTGTTACTGAACACATGATGTGTATTGCAATACTTCATGCTAATATTGATACACAAATTGGAGCTCATTTTATTATGGTACTTATAAAAAAATTTAATGAAATGATTCAACAGTCACAAGATGTAGAGAATAAAGAACTTGATAATTTAGTTTTAATGATCTGTCATTTGTATAACTTCAAGGTACATTTTAATTATAATTGATCATTATTGTTGCTCAATTTTATACTAAACAATTTATCACATAATTTTTTTATAGGTATTTGGATCACAGCTTGTATATGAAATTTTAAACAAATTTATAGAAAAATTTAATGAAAAAGAAATTGAAATAATTTTATTAATATTAAAAACTACTGGATTTAGACTAAGGAAAGATGATCCACTTGCTTTAAAAGAATTAATTTTAAAATTGCAGCAAAAAGCAACAGTAAAATCATCAAAGTAAGATGATTCTATTTTATCTAAAATACTTAAATTACCTTGAAATATAAAACAGTTTATTTTATCATTCATAATATCTTTTAGTACAAGGATTCAGTTTATGTTAGACGTCTTATTAGCAATTAAAAATAATAATATGAATAAAATTCCACAATATGATCAGAGTTATGTTGAACATTTAAAAAAAATTATAAGAACGCTGATTAGAAAAGGAAATACAGTTACACAATTAAGTCTATCTCTTGAAGATTTATTAAATGGTAAATATAACAATGTGCCTTTTTAATTTTATTAACCTTTTGGTTCCAAAAGTGGCTTTTGCGGTAAAAAATTGTATGAGCCTCATACTGCATTATCTCATTTTTATTTTAGCGGATGAAAGAGGTAAATGGTGGATAGTTGGCTCAGCTTGGTCAGGCAAAACAATAGCTGATAATAAATCCACAAAAACTTCTGAAAATAAGCCAGTTTATAGTAAAAAAATTCTTGAGTTAGCAAAAGCTCAAAGAATGAATACAGATGCAAGAAAAAATATTTTTTGCGTTTTGATGACTGCTGAGGATTATTTAGATGCATTTGAAAAATTACATCATTTAGGATTAAAAGATCGTCAAGAAAGAGAAATTATCCATGTCATTTTAAATTGTTGTTTGCAAGAACAGAATTTTAATCCATATTATGCAGCAGTAATACAAAAATTTTGTGAATATGACAGAAAATATGTTGTAAGTACTATATAATAATATACATGTAATATAATATCCTATACTGATTGCAAATTTTAAAATTTTTTAGATGACTGTTCAATATACATTATGGGACAAATTTAAAATGTTAAATGACTATAGCAGTAAGCAAATAGTAAATATGGCTAAACTCCTATCATATCTATTTCTTAAGAAGGCTCTACCACTATCAATTTTAAAGGTAGATAGTTTATGAATTAACACATTCATTCAGAATTCATTTTATTAGTTTATATATTTAATTCCTCTTTTAGGTCATTCAACTTGGAGAATTAGATGCCGTGACAATGAAACTATTCAAGAAAATCATGCTCGATATTTTATTGCACGAGAATACAGAAATATGTCTTTCAATATTTGAACGAATAGCAACTGCATCACAATTACACCAATTTAGAGAAGGATTAAGGCTTTTTATTAACTACTTCCTTCTAAAAAATATAAAGAAAGAAAAGCAAAATGGAAAGAAAGAATTATCCACAAAGCAAATGCAACTGCTCGAAAAAAGAATCGAATTGGTTGATAGAATTTTGATAACATCATCGTCAAAAGTCTCGTTTTAATAATAGATATGTAAAGTTCATATCTACACTATGTATATAACTTGTAAAATAAAATTTTTTTATCCGTTGTTTATTAAATTAAAATGTTATGGTTTACAATAAAATTTTTGAAAAAATGTAAAATATAATACGTAAGTATGAATTGAATTATTTCTTTTTAGTAAGTAATATAGTGTAATTGAGAATACACAACCTTATTCTGTTAAAAATTATATATTTTATATATATACATCTGATAAAGAATGCACAAAACTTTGTAAATATTTATGTTAGAAATCCTTACTTTGAAGGTATAAAAAAACAATGTTGAAAATGACAGATTTTCTTAGACATTTTCAATCGTTTCCTTGCGCTCACAAGATGCTTGTATAGCTTTGTTTCAAACATGCAGCTTTTCTCTAGAGGCATTCAAATATGCAACGAAGTATTAAAAAATTACATACCCCAGGCATTAAAGCTTTACAAAAATTGCAATCGTCACGCACGCTCCCAATTTCCCAAATTTGTTTTTGAAATAAATTCTTGATTGCATTACTTAAGTAAGTTTTTCTACGACTATAGTTGGTGAATCTAATTTTAAAATTTCATCGTGTATTCGAAATTTGAATACTCCCACAAGACTCCCACATTCTTCGCGACTGTCATAGTACGCGTCATTCTTCCCCGGTCACAAACCTTCCCCCTCTCTGACTCGCCCTCCCCCATATATTTTCTCTCACAC
>JAPYZO010002700.1:0-14135 GCA_030522905.1 Torymus flavipes | reverse complement strand
TCTCTCTCTCTCTCTTCATGATCCCAGCCGTCACGGCAGCAGCAACAGCAGCAGATTCTCGGACGTGCACGCGGCTTCTTGACGTTTGATTGCAGTTTCGCCTTGCGGCAAGAGAGAGATAGGTTGCTACGTTGCTGTGATACGCGATGTGCCATGTCAGAGCACACGAGCTCTCTCGCTCTCTCTCTCGGACTTTATTTGTGCTGCTGATGATTTTCTATACTTTTTCCGCTCGTGTTTGGATTACGGTAATATAATGTAGAGAGAGAGCTGGTCTGCGGTTTTGTTTAGCTTCGGTACGCGCCTTTTTTGCGACGCGTGTGTATGATTCTCTTATAGGATTGTTTCTATTATTCGGTGGGAGGGAAGGAGAGCGTAAGTAATAGCCCGAGAGCGTTTATTTGATTCTGCGGTCGTACGCCCAGCTCTTTTTCTCCACGCGCGCCGATTGTTTTACGACTGCGTAAGAGGCGCGTTTGATTGCTCTAGTTTAGTTTGTATATATGTGTATATACGTGTTATCCGTGAGCTTCGAGAGCCGGCCGCAAATAAGGAAACGAACGTTCGGACGTGCGATGATCATCTTCGCTTCGGCTGATCGTGAAATTCAATGGTCGTAGAGCGCGCTTTCACAAAAAGGTTCGATATACAATTGCGCTGTTGCGTAATGTAAGCAAAATAGGGGGGCAGTCGATGCGGAAGTGGCGAGGAGACGAATCGAGGCGGGATAAATAACCGCTTTGGTGATTAGAGATTTTCCGCTACATTAGGCAAACACTTGAGAAGCAGTTACTTAAGGAATAGTATCTATATCAACATATTTATTATTGCCAATAGTAAATTAATTTAATAGAAGTTATAAACTGCTATAGAATTGACCAGTTTACAAATTGCTACCCTGAACTATAATTCAAACCCCCATTCTGCTATCTACAATATTTTGAAGATTAAAAGCAATTCACGGGAACAACGACTGTAGACAAAAGCTATTAAAAATGAAACCGTCAAATTTTCATCGACTCCGCGCGTATAATAAGACAGCTGCAATTGCCGCTCGGAGCTCTCAATTTTAATACAGTAACAGCCTCTGTATCTAAGGATCCTCTCCGCACTGCGCGTCACCGAGCGATTTCACTTTGTCATCTCGGGCTCATCCGAAGCCTCGTCGACGAGCCTGTATTATGGATGCGAGCCAATTTAAAATTCATTACCAAGCCGGTGGAGATACACCGAATCCCCGCTCGCGCATGGCAAAGTAGCTGCACGCTGGCAGCCGAAAGAAAGACGCAGAATATTACAACGCGCTATCTCTCTCTCTCACCCCCTCTGTGCGTCTGTCACTCGCGCATAAAAGAGGGGGGGATAATTGTTCGTCACGGAGATGCCCTAATACAACAGCGAGAACAGGCGTAGGCAGATTGCAGCCAATCTAGCCCCTTCGTTTTCTTGTCTTCTTTATTTAAATAATGAATGCGACACGTAGACTGGGGGAAATGAATCATCTATTATACGTAAAACTTGGAAATCTGCGTACGTAAGAAAGTGGAATACGACACTGCTGAGGTAACCCAGATATGCGCGTGTTTTTGGAAAAGTATAGGAGCTACTTTCGTCTCGCGCTTTGTTTCCTTTGCGGGGCGTTAGTAGGAAAAAATAGACGTCTGTGTCTGCTGGTGCTCCCTTGACGCCGATTTTTTCGAAGGGGTTCTCGAATGTAAGCAAGGTAATTGGAACTGTATTCAGAAATGTGTGGAATGGGCGGTATAATGAAAACAGTGCGGTGTGGTAACGAAAATAGAAGAACCCTTTTACGGAAGTACGTGTATTTCTATGTAATTTTCACTTAGATTCGGTTTCTAATTGGTGACGAATGGTTTACTTTGTAATCTGTTTGCATGAATACAATAATATATTATATTGTATTGTTCTAATAAAATGTGGGATTGTAGATTTGCCTTATTTGAAAATTTTTTACCGTTTTTGAGAAAACTATGATAGACTAGAGGATGTGTATTCATTTTGAATTCATACAGTGAATAATATATGAAAGATTTGCACCGCAAAATAATATGTTACTAACCATTAGATTTTTGTTACTCAATAGGAATAAAAATTAGATTCCTCTGATATAAACTTCCTCTATTATTTCCAGCTCAAAAATAAAACTCTATAACCGAGCAATAAAACCATCACCCCGCACACATACACTTTTTCCTCGGTGAAAGCAATTAAGACAGCGTAAACAAGCTGCTCTCTCAGTCAGTATCAACGCGGGGGTGCGTAAACAGCCATACCGACGTCTCCTCGTGCGCAACAACGTCGTCCTCGCCGTCTCTCCCGGATCAATCGCTCTTTCCCTCTCTCTCTCTCTCTCTCCCGGCACTTCTTTATAAATGAGGCGGCTTGGCGCGCGGGCGCCGAACGAAACGAAGTAGTATACACAGAGAAGCGGTTCAGATATTCACCGGTTGATTACGCGAAGGGGGTTCTCTCTCTCCATCCCGGGGTATTCCCCCGAGCGCGCTAACTCGACAACTGACAAATTAGCCCGGCATACCGACGACACTTGCGAAATGGGGCGACAGAGAGGAGCGAGAACCGAAGAAGGAGTCGGTCTCCTCTGGTTGGAGGAGCATCGTACATTGTGCTCCGTTGTTTTAGATATGTCAAACGGTGGCTGAAAGAGACGGAGGTGGAGGTCCTGTCATCGTGCACCTGCGAAGTGCTGTGTCACTGGTATAAATTTCGGTTCATTTGTTACGCGAGAAACGTGAGTTCGGAACGGTGTATATGTATATACAGTTTTCGACGTGGGGCTCGCAGCGTTTTGTCGATTTGCATTTTAAGTGGCTGGTTGAAAGTTTAAGGAGCTGGGATTGCTGGAGATTTGCATGAAAAAAAAAGAATCTGCGTGTCATTGTTAGGGAATAAACAGTGAAACTTTTGTTAGTGTTGGCAAAGTTAGGGGAAAATCCAAAGGAAAATCAAGTATTGGAAGATAAGTAATAAGCATGAATGATTATTATAGTGAGTTTAAAGGAATATTATAGAGTTTGAAATGTTAATACAGGGAATTGTAAACCCCGATTAAGCGATTTTTAATTTTTAATTCACTTTAAGTGAGAAAATCCAATGCCATCCTAAACAACCACAATCAGTAAAAGAAGGTCGCAGGTAAACCAAAAACCACTGGAAATCTCTTACAGCGATTACCTATGTCAATATCACCATGCGGCGCACATGAACTGGGGCTTAAAACCCGAGCTTCTCATCTCTCTCTCTCTCTCTCCCTCGTCTCTAAGTGGATTGAAAATAAAAAGGGGAGTCCCTCCCCTATTTCTCCTCTCTCTCTCTCTCTCTCTCTCTCTCTCTTTCTCTCTTTTCCCCACGTACCGGAAAAGTATCGACTCCTTGTTTCCCAAAATGCCTCCGCTTCTCTCCTTCTCCTACCGCACCCTACGCCCGCATTCACTCGAAAGAAAGAACCTCGCGCTCGCGGCTCGCGATTGTTATTCGCACGGCGTAGCGCGCGCGGTGTCGCTTTCACTGCGCGTAGAGTCGCTCACTGATAAACGAGCGGTTTTGCCCGACGCTCGCACCCTTCGCCGAATGTAAACTCACCCTTCTTCCGATACGCTTTAAACGACGGCGCGAAAACGCGCTCCAAAAGGGCGTAAATCGTTTCCCGACTTGGCCGATTGTCACGAGCGCGTGGTGGAATTAATCGGCCGCACTTTAAATCGATTAGCGCGGAGGTGGGTTTATTTTCAATCGGGGCACGTTTCGACGAGGTTGACTGATGCTGTTTGAGTTGTGCGTGAGGGCTGGTGGTGGTATAGTAAGACCTGCCGTTGCTGGTGAGATCGGAGAGTGAGGGTTTGCTAAATCTGGTGGAATTGTCATCTAATATTGAGATAAATATAAGATTGAAATGTGCAGTAACGTATGAATG
Organism: Torymus flavipes; assembly: GCA_030522905.1. Taxonomy (NCBI): domain Eukaryota; kingdom Metazoa; phylum Arthropoda; class Insecta; order Hymenoptera; family Torymidae; genus Torymus; species Torymus flavipes. The sequence goes on along the minus strand of JAPYZO010002700.1, from coordinate 10,183 downwards.
TTTTTCATATATTTTAAATAAATGTGTTTAATTTTGTTGAAAATTGATTGTAATTATCCGAAACAAACATGCAAATGTGGATTTTATATACCAAAGAAATGATTGATGAAATATTGCCTTCAAATTTCAATTGAAATTTAATATCAAAATAATATATTGAAAGTAACAAATTAACCGAAAAATAAAATATAAGAAAAATGGAATAACGTAAATTGTTTATTTATCAGAAATATCATGCAATTTAATTTAATTGAGCAGAATGTAAATTATGAATCATTCGTTATAGTTATATTATCCAACAGCACTTTACCTTTGAATAATAGGAGACTTAGAAATTCTAAACAAGGCAAAAATCATCCTCAGAACTCATATACACACACATGGCGCGCGGCAACTTTTCCAGCTAACTTATTATAACAATGAGCTGGCGTGCGCGCGCGTGCGCTTGTGCACTCTGCGAGCGCATAAATTACGCCAATTGCAAGACGAAGGAGCCTTAGCGAGCTGTGCTGCACTCGCTTCACCAACATCATCGCATCGTGTAATACATTACGAAGCCGTGATGGCCGCAGTGAGCGAGAGATAACAAAGCTCGTTAACCATGAAAATTTAATATTCCCGGAATTAGTTTTAGCCGTATATATACGCGTATATATAACTGCCCGCGCGCCGCCCCATAACCGTATACGGGGCAATAATAACAATTCGTCAAAAGGCCACAAATCACGCTGCAAGAGAGCAGGTTATATGTTATATTATATACGGTATGACGCACGCGGGCAGAATCACTCGCGACAAATCGCACACGACACGCGCGCGCGTGCCCGAGAGGTGAGGGAATAAGGAAGAAGAGAGAAGCGCGCGGGCGTCACGTATGGCGAGTCCCCGGGGGCCGATGTCTCAAACGACGACGAGGGACCGCGCGAGTGCGGCAGGTGAATGCGTTCGAGGTTATTCGGGAAAAACTCTGTATAGATATATATCGATGCGGAGCGTGGAAACGGGGCGGTATTATTATTGGTGGTACAGCCGGGATTAAAGTTGATCGTAAAAGCCGTTTCGGCGATTCGCTGGAGCTTTTATTGTTATTATGGGTGATCGTGCAAGGATTTTAATATTTCATGTAACGGCTATTGCTGGTGCACCTCCGGAATTGCGTCGTAGTTTACGCGTCTCTGTTAGGAAAATGATAGTGTTATATTTTCTCTATTTTATTAGCGAATTCGGTATCCTTTTAGATGCATTTTTCATGTTCTTTTGCGTGCACACAATAATTTTATTTAATTAATTAAATTAAATTACCTTGTGTAAGCTTATACCCTTTAATTTTAGATTAAAACCAACCAGCTATTTTTTATTCTCACGAGTTAGGATTAGAGAACACGGCATTATAAACAAATTTAATAGTATTTTTGAGAATACTCGCTCTATTGCAGTCTGTTAATATAAAACCTTTAAAAGTAACCTAACAATTAAATAATATACCAAACCGAGGTCAAAAACGATTTCTGCAAGAAACTTCAGAACACAACCAGGGCGAATATTTTCATCCCTAACTTTCGTAACGGACTGTCCGCCCAGCGCAGTAAATACACCGCATCCCGGAAAGATGCGGCACACGGAAAAGCGGAGAAATAAAATATATGTTGCGCACCGGGAGGGACGAGCGTGCGCGCGTGCGGTGGGACCGCCCGAGCGATAACTTTGTCATAGGCAATTTGTACAAGTGGTACGTAGGGCCGTGCTATTCGACGCTGGGGACTCGAATTTATGACTTAATGTCCCGTCGCGTACATACATATATCTATATATACACGTACGGCGTGAAGAGAGCCTGGCGCGCTCGCCCATCCTCGCGAGATCCACCGTTTCTATCGGTCGCACGTACCAATTTGGGTAGTTTCATCAACTTGGCCTCTCCCCCCATCCTCTTTTCCCCCGAAAATTAGATCTCGAAAATACGGCCACGGGAAAAGTTTTCGTTAATTCAATACGCGATGTTCCGCAAGGACGTTTGTGGGGCGTTGTTACTGTTGCAAAAGATTTCAAAAGTTTATTACTAATAGTGAATGAGGTTGCGCTGGACTTGCAGTTTCAATGCTGAGAGTACATTGATGAACGACACTTATTTTGAGGTTATTGGGTTTTTTCATGTTTAGATAGATTAAGCTACAGACGTAATTTTATATGTTACAAAGAAATTTGTTGTAAAATTTTTGTTATTATTGTTAATTTTAAATAAGAAATTCATTTAGTTTATTAAAATTTATCAACGTTTTACTATATAACATGGGATACGAAAATGAGAATATTATTATTATTATTATTAATATAACATACAAATTATTTATGTTTATTCAGTTGTAACATTCAAATGCAATTCAATCATTTTAAGTTTTCAATTTCCATAAATATTCTTTAAATGAAAGTTTTGTTAGCTCCCTTTATGCAGAATATTTAATTAAATTATTAAAACATAACCTATCGAATTCTAAAAATATGACTTACTTATATGTAGACTCATCCATAACAGCACTGCTAGCCACTGGCGTTCGAAAATATATCAGCTAACGTCCACCAAGCAATAGGGATGGGCCGCGCGGATCCGCATGTATTATTCGGTCCTTTTCCCGTCAGAGTAGAGGCAGTCACGCTCTCCCGAGGAGATATGTACCTCGTCAGCGTGAAACATAATGTGTCGGGAGGCATAAACATTTATCCTCACGAGCGAAATCCCTTCGTGTATGCGCGCACGCGGCGATTGGTATTCAGTTGGCGCGGCCACCGGGGGACATGTGTCACGCGAAACGACATTCCGAATCGGGGCTCCTCCGCCCCATCGGCATCTTGGCCAAATGGCTCTTTAAAATTGCATCGCCAGCCATCGAGGGATGTGCGCGTGTGTACGTAAGAGGGCCACACGTGCGATTTTTAATGTCGCGCCGATGCTTACGACAATGACGTTTAAAGTTTTATTAAGGGTTATCGCTCGGGGATATACGTGGCGCGAATGGCTATGGTCGTGTACGCGGGACTGTCATGTCGATAGGAAAACAACGGGAATGTCGATGTATTATTGAGCTTTATTGCGATATTATATTGCTTAATCGTTTATTTACGTGGAAAACGATCGGTTGATAATTTATAATAAGCTGTTGCATCGTTTGGTGATGTAAAATGATTATTTCAGTGTTATTGCTACGTTTATTTTAATTTTTAATGTTAAAAGTTAATAGTAACGCGTTACTTTAGCAAATAAATTTTACTTGAGATGTATATTTTTTAGAATCTTTTTCTAAATACCTATACACGTAATGATTTGTAGCATTCGAAATTCCAGAAAGTATACATACAAGATATTCATTTTTTTAACACAACTTTCTAACCTCATTACAATCATTTACCACCTACCATCGTTTACATCAAAATTACATACAAAATTATAAGTGAAATTAAAATCTAATTTAGTTAACAGAAATTTAATCATAGAAATGTTTTCCGTAAGGAACGCTGGAAGATGTCTTGTTCTGTCGACATGTGGTTGTGTGCCAGGCATGTGTACTGAAAAAATGTTCCACAGTAAGAACTTTCATAATTCTGAATCTTTAATCAATTGTAATGGATTTAATTTTTTACGTTATTTTTAAGGATTTTTCATTTTACAATCAAGGAATTCTCAAGGCATATGGGATTATTTAAAAGACAAAATTGGCTTTCGAAGTAAAAGTATTCTATCATTTATTTTTGAATTGAGGTTAAATTAATAATTGTATCATTTATAATAATAATAATTCATTTTTCACCGTAGATAAAAAATCAGATATAAGAAACGACATTGATTCAACATACTTAGAGCCTGATGCAATACCTGTACATTCTCATCCGCCAGATGAAACGTGGAAGTCTAATAACAGAGATCGAACTGAATAAAAGCATTTTTAAAATATTATTTTCACTATAAAAAATTAAATGACAATAAGTGTATTTGAAACTTGCTGTAATTTTTACATTATTGATACTTTATATTAACATTTAAGAAAAAATTTTAAACCATAATACGAGCTATTTGTAATTTTGTATACATATATTATAACATACGACAATATATATAGAGTACAAAGGCTGTTCCAAATAATAAACAACCTTCATGTCGATGTTCGTAATCAAATGTTTTTGTGAATTTTTCAGATTAGATTTTTAAGATTTGATACTTTTATTATCTCACTATTTATAACATATACCTGATTTTATATTTTTAAATCGTTCAAAAATTATATAAAATGGCATTGCGCATTTTCTGTTCGAAAAATAAAATATGTATTGGACATTGCGGTAATGCTAACCTAATACGTAATATTTCTATAGGTTAGTGTTATTTTGTTTATGATATTTTTAATTCTTCAGATTAAAGAAATTGAGTTTTATAATTTTTTTTTTCACAGGAAGCAATAAATTGGCTAAACAAAAAGAGAGAAGCGGATTGGTTTCAAAACTGAAAAATGCTCTACTCGATCGATCAGGTACAATCATGTTAAGGTGATACTTATGTTCACTCAAGTTTTTTTTCACTTGCTTTTTGTATTAAAAGAGTTTATTATAGTTATGTAACTAATAAGATCGTATAAACCTATTTTTATGAATATGTTTGTTCATTTTCGTGATTTATAGAATATGAATTCTCGAAAATAGTATTATTGAGAACGAAAGAGTATATATTGCAAAAAAATCCTTTATGGTCTGTTTATTCAGAGCGAACAAACTGTATTCCTGTTCTATTACAAAATGAAAACTTGCAAAGAGGTTATGCGACTCTTACGCTCAAGAGAGATTTGCCGGACTCTTCCCGGGGAAATTCTAAGCCACCTATCAGAGAGCCTAATATGTCGGATAAAGGAAATAAAAAACAGGAGAAGAAGAAAAAACCCCAGAAAAAGCCTGTGATATATGCTGCAGAAGATTCAACTGAATTACAAGAAGATATTAAACAAGTTTCCCAAAATAAATGGGGCGTTAAATTGACTGAAACTGTAAAAACTAGTAATGAATATACAGAAGTTCCTCTAAAAAGTGTGTCATCGCAACAGTGGAACATAAGGTCAAAAGCGTTGCAAGGCGAGCAAAATTTTGACCACATTCAGTCGTCCAGTGAAAATGCAAACAGACTACGTTTGGCACTGATAAGTAAGGGCGAAGAAAAATTGGACGAATCTTACGTTGTGCGACCCCAGAGAAGTGGAGAAAAGACTGCAGTTGAAGAGAAATTTGCGCTGTATTCGAGCGAAATCGAAGAGAGAGCTGGAGAGGCTAATCTAGGCGACGAATATTACGAATCTTACGACTTAGATGACGCAGATGAAATAGATGCTTGGAGAAGAATAGTTGGCAAAGCAAAGCCGCTCAGTGCAAACGAACTTCAGACGGGACCTGCCGAGCTGCAGCAAGTCGAGTCTGTTTTCATTCGACCGGAAGCACCGGTACCAAAATTTGCTGATGTAAAAAGTGTAAAACCTGTGGAAGACAAAAAAAACGGGTGTGGATTTTATTTGCAAAAATCGAGTTTCTCTACGTGTACATATTTTATGTCGCCTACAACAATCGATAATGATTCTCGTTCGTCTGGGCTGAGTGAAAATAAATTTTCTGCAATGGCTTTTGACATAGGAGACAATAGTGATAGTGATAAGGGGATTTCATCGACTTCGTCTGAATTGACGTTACCGGCGTTTCCTTTATCTGCGATTGATCATATGAATGAAGCCTCTGAACAGGATGACGACTTGGAAGACCTAACAATGGAATCTGACACAGACATGGACTTCTTTAATGATAACAAAATTACACAAAACTTGCCAAAAGAAAAGCTGCTTGCAAATTTAAAAGAATTTTATAAAACAAAGAGCCAAAATTTAACTTTAGATATGTCTAAATTATCAATTGATGAACTGTTGTTATTAAGTAATCAAAAAAAATTTGAAGATGATTTAAGAGAAAGTAAAAGATTATTACAGCTTCAGTCCTTACATGCTGATCAATTTAGGAATGATGGTTTATTATTTAGTTCAAAAAATGATGCTAAGAATGTAGGAGAAGAACGAGAAGCAGAATATACCATTGATGGCGATATCGTAAAAGTTGATGGCGACCCATATCCTTACAGTAAAAATCACTTTGAAAAGTGGCGAATGCCAAAAATAAAGGAATTCAATATGCATATTGATTCAGAAAGATATAAAAAACAGTAATATAGTTATTAACCTTTTGTTCCTCGTGAAAATTTTGGTTCGTATTCTATAGATTAATTATGAAATCGCGGAATGGCAATGTTCCTCTTTAAGTTCACTGATTCTTTATTTTAAAAATAACTTCCAGTAATGTGAACATTCTTTCGTTTCGAGAATTTATATTTTATACATCACGATATCATATATACAATATTTGTAGATATTATGATTAATAAATGTGCATTTTTTAGTGGTTTCAGTCAAACTTGACAGTATACATCAATCAAATAAAGTAGAAAAAGAAAATCATAAAAATAATTTCTGGCATTTGTCATCTTGGTTAAGTAGATCGTCTTCAAACAAAGCTGAATCTATTTCTAACAATGAGATTGTTGCTAATGGTTCGTTTGCTGTTTTAAACTATATTTAATCACTATTGGTATATTTAGCTCAGTACCCATACAATTGATGTTCATTCTTTCAGCAGAGACAAGCAGTTTAGTAGAAAAACCGATTGTTGTAGAGGCATCTAAAATTTCGATTATACCTACAGATGATAATATACAAAGAATGAAATTACAACGTATTAATTGTAAGTGTATCTGTTTTGGTACTTTTTCTGAATAGTTGTGAAATATGATTTTGATTTTTAGCAATACAAAGTGAAGAAATAAAAAAAATATATGAACTGAAGAATTATAGCTACATGAAGCTTAAGGAAATAAGTGATCCTAAAGTTTTCAGTACCCCGAAAATAGAATTAGAAGATAAAACTGAAGTCAAACAGGAGGATAAATAATTTTATTCCAGAATAGTAGGATATATTATAAATTGATTGTTACTCTTATATTACATGAATTTGTGTCAAAATTTATTGTAAATGTTTGTCAACATAAAGTCCTACTTTAATCAAATTTACTATTGAAAAAAGTAAAAGAAATTTCTCAAATCATATTAAAAAATTTGAGACATACCGTACTGCAATAATTATCATATTAGAAATACTTATACTACAGAACAGTCTTACTTCATATTTATTGATAATTATACTCCATATAAAAAAAGTTTCTTATTTTCAAATATTTTTTGCCTCAGAAAATATATTAGGTACAATGTATTGAGATTTCTCACTGACAGTATAGCTTTTGTATAATTTTTCCAACTACTATTTTCGAGGGTAAGACGATTTGCATCTCACAAAGCTTTCTTCCCAAGCCTCTGTAAACCTGATTTTTGGCCACTAATTTCACGTTCTTTTTCTTCTTTCACCTCCATACATCGCATCTCCTGCACGCGCATCCCACGGTCACGAACGCTGCACCTTCATTCATAATTACCGAAGACGATCGGTGAATCATTCAAATAGCCTCGCGTCCGGGCTAATCGTACACGCGAACGCATCTAATACAAGATATTCGGCTACACGCGCATCGTGTAATAACACCGTCGTGATAATCGCGCACACTCGTGCTGATATACGTTGCAGCGAAACCGATCGCGGTGCTGATTATCCCCACGCAACACTCGATCGCACGCGCGAGCAAGCGATGATGGAGACGAGAGTTATAGTATAGTGAGCGCACAGGTAGGTATCTGATTTCTCGTATTTGTCATTTCGGTCGCGTAATTGGCAAAGTGTTTTCATCTCCGGTGGATGTCGACGCTGCTGCAGTTAGTCTGCGCGGTGGATTGAAAACGATTGCTGCTAAATACAAAGTTGATAGACGGAAAGGTTTACCGTTAAGCTAGTAGTACTACCGATGTAGCGACATATGATTCATAAGTGTTTACAGTTAGGTGGTGAAATTTAATTAAAGAAAAAAGTGTGTGCTCGGCACACGATGCTGGAAAGTTAATTGCAGAAAGTGCACTTTTAGTGTATACATATTTTGCTGAGTTTTTGATTAAATCATACGTTTATGTGATGGTCATCAAACATTAGAAAAGAAATTTGATTTCGTTAAAAGGAAAAAGCTGAAATTACGTTGTTCTAGTTAAATATTCTTAGTCAAACTGGAAATTCTCCTATAAATACATTTATACGAATACAATTTTACTACGTATGTCGTATACTCTCAATGAAACGGTAATATTCCAATTCATTTACGTATCGATTCACTTCGGTATGATCAAATTGAAAATGTATAACTATTTGCCATTTAACTATATACAAGTACAAAATATCATCTCAAAAATTACTTTCAACTCCATAACTAAAAAGAATCATTTTCAAAGCAATATAAATGTGCTCATTCCCGCTTCTTTTACAGTCTAAAGCGAAAAATATGTCTGCAAGGCGGCGGCAGTCGCACAGAGCGCGCGCTCGGCTAATCTCGTCCCCGCGTCTCTGCCCCATCCTCTCTCGCTCGTATAGCTATCATCGTCGTCGTCGTCGTCCACCTCCTCTCCTGCCTGACTACTGCATCCAATTTGCAGAGTCACGGATCGATTCTCATTTCTTCCGATCGAGCGGATCGAACGACGACTCGATTACCTATCTCGCGATGAGACTGCGAGCGAGCTGGCCTCTCTTATTGCCGCGCGCATGCAGGCGTATACACGCAGAAGTCGATGAGATTTTCAGTTGGACCTTTTTCTCTTTCTCTCTCTCCCTTGATCGTCGCGAAATCACCGGTGTCTACGGCGAGTCACTCTAATGGCACTTTGCGAATGCCATCGGCAGCCCGAAGGCTGCTGTGTAGTAGTGTATAGCTGCTGCTGCTGCTGCAGAAGTCCCCCGATATTGAATCTTTTTCTTCTCCGCAGAGCGGCTGCGTTTAATTTGAAAATAATCTGAGCCCGGACAGAGATATCGTTAATTTCGTGCCGCGTGTTTTTCCTGGATTAGACGGCATAGAAGGAGAATTTGATTGGGAAGTATAAGTGAACGGTCGGTGTGATGAGCAAAGAATAATTTTATGTCGTGCATGCTGTATTATTTATTTATTGATCGAAGTAGCAGAAACGAATTTAAGTATATTATACTTCTTACGTCGATTATTCATGTTGTATCTTACTTATTTATCTTAATTCAATTATTCAGGTTAAATACAATTTTCCCCGCCGTTTCATCACTGTTGTTGAAACACTACAGGATGAAAAATGCTATTATTTTACAAGTGATGATTTGATGATAGAGTAAGTAGTTAACAGCGCGAGGGCGCTTCGTGTTTATAAATCGGCTACTAAATACACAATCAACCCGTTGTATCTTTAGTTACGTAAATATAACTCACATCAAGTCACGAATTTAGCTCGCCACCAAAATTTGACTTTGCTAAACTACCTACTTTATTTATAACTGACTTTCGACGCGAATAATATACAGCGTTGTCATAATTTATTGCACATTTTTATCGTTCATATTTTTACACATCCATTCATTCTATATTTTTTTATAGAATTTCACTGTGAACATCAATTTTTTTTCCTCATTATCGATATGAACCATCTCGCTATCTCCTCAGTAAGCCGCGTGTAGTCACTTAATATAAAGCCGCTATAAATCAGAGAAAAATCTTCTCGCAAAGCACTTCATCAAACGACTTTGTCACTTCTTTAAGATCTGTTAAGACGAGGAACGCGCGGGGCTGTCAATACGGTAGAGAAAAATACTTTCCCCTGGGTATATCGCTAGAGCGTGCACGGGGGAATCCAAAAGTCTTCGCGGCTTATCGCGTTTCGCCAGGCAATCGCAGCGCTCTCATCACACGCTGAGAGCGCCAGGTATCGCGAACTTTCGGAAAAAAAGAATGAAAAAAGAGAGAAAAAAAAAGAAACAGGTTATCATCGCAAAAGCCGATCGGGAGCTTCAAGCTCCATCGGTCGGTGCAACGGAACGATGTAGTAGCAGCCAGTAAAATTATTGATTGCAGCTGTACTCACTGGCTGACCTGAAATCGTTAATATTCGATCCCTTCCGACTTTCCATGTCTTCTATCTTTTCAATGTTTTATCGTCTT
>JAPYZO010002699.1:0-14584 GCA_030522905.1 Torymus flavipes | reverse complement strand
AGAGGGAGAGAGGGAGAGAGGGAGAGAGGGAGAGAGGGAGAGAGGGAGAGAGGGAGAGAGGGAGAGAGGGAGAGAGGGAGAGAGAGAGAGAGAGAGAGATACAGTCGAGGAGGCGCTTACACGGACGACGACGCCGGTGTCTCCGACGGCTCGCTTGCCGTCTTACTTGACGTCCTTGGCGCTCGCACGCAATACCGAAACTCGCGAGGTTCTCAGGATCGGCGAGAATACACAGCACAAAAGATCTGGCGCACAACACTAGCGTGGCGTAGCGAATACGCGTAAGGACTCTTTACGGAGTGTAGCGAAATTGCACGGAAATTCGGAGGATTCCAGAATCAATTCCAAGGGCTCGGTTATTGCCAAAATGTGCTCGCGCTCTTAAGGCTAGACCAATAATAATTAGTGCGCGCTCATGACGCGTTCGCGACAATGCTCTCCGCACGCACGCACGCACGCACGCACGCACGCACGCACGCACGCACGCACGCACGCACGCACGCACACACGCACACACACACACACACACACACACACACTCACTGTAGCTAGGGCTTCCCTCGCGCTCTCATCATCTATAACATAATTATTGTGTTATACATATGTGTAGTGGACGACGGGAGAGAGTTGTCCGACGGATGAGTAATTATTCGTCACACCACCAAAGATAGTGTTATTAAAGTAGAACAAAATAGTAATTTGAATCTATAACAGTGCTACAGCTCAAGGGCATCGTAGTAATCTTTTACATGTTAGTAATAAGACACGTTACGTAACACCTATGTTTTTTAGTTGAAGATACACAGTTTAATCCTCATTTTAGAATAAATACAGGACCTTTTTTACTAGAGAAAGCCATGCGATTATGGATTTTTTACTAGTAATCAATGATTAGTATTCGAACAACAGGTGTTAAATAGGTTTTTTCATCAGTGTTAGCATAAATTGATATTTATTTAAATTTTTACCTAAAAATCCAGATCGATTGACGTTCTGCAGAACCTATTACAATAGGTACACAACATTTTGTACTATTTTAACCAAACGATGAATTTTGTTTATGTTGATTAAAATAATCGAACAATTTTATTTCATTATTTTAATGTTTAAATTCCAAATAAAATTAATATCAAAATAATTTGTATGACCTTAAAGATATTTTTTTTGGAAAATGTCCTAAAAAATGGTATATATTGTGCATCTATGAAAAATACATTCCTGAGGGGCTACAAATCATTGAAAATAGATAAAAAATGTAAAATATGCTAAAATCACCACGTTTGAACCTTGTTCACTCAAAAACTATGGATGGATAAAATCTAAAATTCAGAAGCACTCTTGGGGTTATTACGAATTGATTTAGCTGGTTAGGAAGTAAAAAAAAATTAAATTATTATTTTTAGGATGTCCACCTTTAAATGACCTAACCCTTTTTTTCTTTTCAATAATTTTTAACAATTAGTGTAAAGCATATAATTTTTACCTTTCTATTTTTAAATATATATCTAATGAAAAATTATATTGTTCATCAAAACGTTTAAAAATTTAATCTTATGTTTGCAGGAAACAACAGAGGATATGAACTTTGATGAAATGATTCTAGAAGCAGCCAAATCCATAGCGGCAGCAACTTCGGCTTTGATCAAAGCTGCAAGTGCTGCTCAAAGAGAATTAATCGCGTCTGGAAAAGTTTCAAGAACTCTTTTGACTAGTTCTGATGACGGCCAATGGTCTGAAGGATTAATATCGGCTGCTAGAATGGTCGCTGCTGCCACGCACAGTTTAGTTGAATCTGCTAATGCTTTAGTTCAAGGTTTAAGCAGTGAGGAAAAGTTAATTTCAAGTGCTAAACAAGTTGCTAGTAGTACTGCACAACTTCTTGTAGCTTGCAAAGTAAAAGCTGATCCTGATAGTGAAAATACAAGACGTTTACAAGCTGCTGGAAACGCAGTTAAACGAGCTACTGATAATCTTGTGCGCGCAGCTCAACAAGCAATACGACAGGAAGAAGAGCGATCACTTGTTTTAAATCGACGCATAGTAGGTGGAATTGCTCAAGAGATTAATGCAAGATCCGAAGTTTTACGAATAGAAAAAGAACTTGAAGAAGCTAGAGGAAGATTGACTGCAATAAGGCAAGCTAAATACAAAAATCGAAGTGATATTTCAGAAAATGAATCAGAAATTGATGTTAATTGTGACACTACCTCATGCGATGGTGTGAAGAATGGTGTACTACAACCAACCACTTTTTTAAATTTTTTCAACTCTAGTTATCCTGATCAGGCACAAGATTTTTCATTGAATGCTCAGTTTATAAAGAATGATAAAGAAAGTTTGATTAGTCCAGAAAAAGTGAATTCAACGCAAAGTTCATTGGAAAAAAAAAAAAAAGATGAAGAGTACATTTGCTCTTATAATGAAGTGTCAAATGATTCAGCGTTAAATAATTATCGTTCTGATGATACAAGAAGTCAAACATTTGGCATAGAATCTACACTGTATTCTAGTTTTTCAAGAAAAAATGACGGAATTGACATGCCAAATACAATAACGACGTTCAGCAGAGAAAATAGTGGATACTTTAATCCCGCATATCAAAGTCCGTTGTCATCAAAAATGACGAAATGTAATTTCTATAAAGAATCTCAAGACAGCGAAAAATATGATTTTATTTCAGATAAATCTAAATTTCCAAATGATAGCATCAATAATCGAGGCACAAATACTAATATTATTCAAACTTGTGAAAAAAAAATATCAGAAAAAAACAGTGGTGCAAGATCTGGACTGAAATCAATAGACGATAGTAAAATAAAGAACCAATCAATGAATGACAACTTTACAGTTTGCGATGGATCAGACAATGAAATTTTATACAAACAAATGACTAAGGAATCTATTTTACACGAAGTCACCGAAAAAAGAGTTATATCTACAATGTTCTTAAATCCAGAACCAAACGAGTGATTCAATATTTAATAATAAATCTGTATATTAATTTTACTAGCATATTCAATTTAATTACATATCAATAACACAGCCACACAAAAAAAAAATTTCAAAACCCACGGACCAGACCATGTACACCTTATGTTTTTGGGGTCGCTCTGGTCCCATCACCTCAGGATTTTGAGATATCTATAACTCTAAAAATTTTGTGTTGTCTGAATTTTAAGGGCAAAAATATTATTTTTTATTAATTTATCAGTGGTACTGTATAGTACTGATGATGCGCTACATTATTCATTTTAAATTATCTGAATATGACTTTTCTTCTTCAAGATATATTAAGATAAAATATTCAGTTAATGTATCTCAAAGAAGAAACAATCATCTTGAGATGATTAAAAATTTTAATTTCACATATATTGAAGAATAAAAGTAATATTCAGATAATTTAAAATGAATAATGTAGGGCATGATTAGTACTATACAGTATCACTGACCAATTAATAAAAAATAATGTTTTTGACCTTGAAATTCAGATACCTCGAAATTTTTAGAGTTATAGATATCTCAAAATCCTAAGGTGATAGACCAACATTAATAAGGTCATATCTGAGATCAGCGCATCTAAATTTATAAGGATATGATCATCGGTCTTCTGAGTTAGACCAATTTTTTTTTTGTGTGCCTGTGTAATCAATAACAAATTAAACTAGATATATTACTGTAAGATGAATTTATAAATATTTAATAAATTGTTAATAAAATTATTCTGCTCAGAAATTTCACAAGCTTACCTTGACAAAGATAATCATATATTCCAGGTTATTTTACAAAAATTAATTGATTGAATTATTGAATACATGTGATAATACATGTTTATAGATATATAAATTTACATGTACATATTCATATATACATATCTGCATAAGTTCTATCGTATGTTAAAATATTATGAGCATGAGTGAGGCTTTAATAAGAAATATTCTCTTCATTATGCAGACGTAAGCGTAAGTCAGTTGAGAGGAAGGCAGATATCGATGGTAAGAACCTCTTTACCATAACCGTAATTTATTTTTGACGTTCTATTAAATATCTTGGATTTCGACTAATAAAAGGACTTGTCTTCCATTCAACTTTTATTAAGGAATATAATGTCTTATTGAGTCTTATTGAGTAGATAGGGTAACTGCTCCATTTGGCTTATTATAAATTCTAGAAACACTTTTCACTGAAACAAATAGTTGCCCCCCTTAGTTAAAATATTGAAAAATATAAAAACACTCATTTTATACTGTAAAAGTAAGTAATCTAAGAGATCTTAATAACAGAAATGAGACGGTAATGACAGAAAACAGAATAATAATCTTTTTTATCATTGAGTCGTTAGTCTATTTAGTGAATGCCAGAGAAAAATAGTAAAAATAAGTAAAAGTAAGTTTTATAAATATATAATTGAACATGCAAATTGTGAAGCCAAGATGCCGCCATCTTGGGGTACGGCGTTGGCTCTATCAGCAGCACACATACATGCACACACGCTCACGGCATCCGCGACGTGGTAGGAGGACGCGGTCGAGAGTCGAGAAAGCGGGGAAGAGGAGGAAGCGCGGCGAGGACAGCGATCAGGGCACCAAGAGACGGGGGGGCGCGGTAGCAAAGAGAAAATGGCGGGTGCGAGTCGGAGGGAGAGAGAGAGAGAGAGACGCGAGCGTGCTGCGTGAGAGCGGCAAGCACGTGCGATGCCGCGCGGCCCGGGAAGAGACTGGCAGCAAAGCGCGCAGTCGATCATCCCAATACGGTAGGCCACGCGCGGCGCTAGCTCTCGGCCGATCGACCGTGCTCTCTCCCGCTAGTACCGTCATGAAGCGGAGCAGCGCCAACACTGGGGTTACCAACGCCGCTCATACTAATATCGCACCCCGTGCGAAGCTAGTTAGTATTATCAACTAGATACTCTCCCGCTAGTTATAGGATAGGGAAGGAGGCTGCAAGTCCGGCTTAGCGATGCCGAACGCGTAATAGTAATCAATTAAATTCGAATTGCGCGCTCGAGAGTGGAGAGGTTGGGTAGGAGTAAGTCGAGTGAGAAAGGGGCACCAACAAGCAGGCTCGCGATCGGTGACGGCATTCATATTTGCGCCGCAACTAGACTAAGTAATAAAGGGCAGATCATACGTTATCGAAATCGGCAATACTTCACCACGGTATTGATGGAGTGCAAAAAGGCCAGGAGAATCGGGGACGAAGACGACAGGGGCACAACACGGAGCGCTCTCTCTGATCTACATCGTCATCGTGATAAGACGTGCCCGATTAGACCTCTTTGCTTGTAATAGTTTGTGATAGAAGAGTAAGTTTGGAGAGTATCACGTAACCTAAAGAAGTGATTTAACGCGTATCTTTATGAACTTACTAGTAACAGTAAGCTTCTCTGGTATTATGTTTGTTGGACGGGATGACTTAGGATTGTTTGGGTCGGTTAACGTGGGAGAGACGCGGTTCAAAGGGTATAGTATTGATGCTGGATGAAAGATTGTCCTTTTCTCTTGTTTCAAAAATGACAATAATTCAACAAATTTCATTCGGAGCGCCCACTTGTGCGATATTTGAATGGGTAAGATAAAAAACGATCTAGGTCCAAAACTAAAAATTTCAAACTAAGGGAGATATTTTATTTAAAATATGCAACTATTCATTTTTATTAAAAAAGGTCAACGAATACTAAACATATCATGTACAAATCTCAACAAATCTGTAGCAATAACTTTGAGAGGGTTCTATTGGCAGATATACTACTTAAATATAAAATATTCTACAATGACTTGTTCTTATACTGCAAAGTGAGAACCCATGTAGTATAGACCGGTACTTTAAGTTACGGAAAAAAATTGTTCTGTCAAAATTTCAGTACTAACAAAGTAGATATTGTCAATGTAAAAAAATGATGCAACAATCCGTTTTAAGACGGTCTTACACCTATGACCCTTCTGGCCAAAATTACGTAAAAAAAAAAGATAAAAATAAATAATAAAAATATATTATAAATATAACTTATTTTGAATAACATGAGCCAAAGCAGAAGTTCTTAAACACATTTTATCCTCAGTTATAGCATTTCCAAGAAATACAGTTTACCCGTAACCTTTCTTTGAGCCCGCATAATAATTGTCATGAGACAATGTGCAAATTATTCCTCATTTATGTAGTTATTGGCCTAAGAGTTGCAATTTTAAGGTTTTTATGTATAAGTACCTTTTTCATGGCAAGAACTGATTTATTTGCAATAATTTTTTCCATTTTTTTTCATTTTTAGGATTTTTAGCATAGATAAGGTACTTAAACATAAAAACCTTAAAGTTGCAACTCTTAGGCCAATAAGTACATAAATAAGGAACGATTTGCAATTTGTCCTATGAAAATCTATCATGCGACTTGATAACCTATGACTCCTCACTTATAACAAAATTTTCAATTTGAACCACGATAACTCCTAATAAAATCCAACAAAGATGAAAATGAGCCTTTAAAAATTGAAATTGAGGCAAAAATGAAAAAAATTAAAGAGATTTGTTGAATGCTTTTTTTACATCGAGGATATCTACTTTGTTAGTACTGAAATTTCGTTAAGCAATTTTATTCCATAACATCAAGTACCGATCTATGATACTATATGGTGTCCCACTTTGCAGTATAAGAACAATTTATCGGCCCATACAACTAACTAACTTAAGTCTAAATCATTATCTATCAACTTCAGAAAGTTTTCTTTTACCAACTCAAAATTTATGTTTTGGCTTTAAACGGTTTTAAATCTCATACATTTATTCCATTTGTTAGTATAAATCAAACGAACTCTGACTAATGTTCCTTTCCAAATAAATATACATAAGTGTGATATGGGGGTTTGCCGTCTGTTCGAACCAAAAATGACTGGCAGCTTTTAAAATACCTACTTTCAGATTCGATACTTTTGATACTTTAAAGCCTACCCATTAGTCAGCTCTCTGTATCTCACGTACGTTAGAAAAACGTTCATGATGAAATATCCGAATGTTTTAAATATTACTAGTACGACACTTCTTAGGGAAAAGTGTCACACCTACAACCCATTTTGAGCCAAAAATTTAGCTCCTATAACAAATTTCAAGAAAAAAGTGGCACTCTATGACCCATTTCAAGACAGAAGAGTCACTCCCACGACTCATTTTGGTACGAAGTGTCACTCCTATCACACATTATGAGACAAAAGTGTCACTCCAATCACACATGTTGAACCAAAAGTATCACTCCTATCCCATTTTGAGCCAAAAGTTTCACCCCTTCAACCCATTTTGAGGCAAAAGTACCACTCCTATTATACAATTCAAGGATAAAGTGTCCCTCCTATAACACATTTTGAGCCAAAAGTGTCACTCCTATGACACATTTGAAAGAAAAAGTGTCACTTCTATGGCACATTTCAAGCAAATTGTTACTCCTATCAGACATTACAAGGAAAGAGTGTCACTCCTATGACATATTTTGAGCAAACTGTGTCACTCGTATCACATATTTTGAGCCAAGTGTTACTCCTATCAGACATTACAAGAAGAAAGTGCCACTTATTTGAAACATTTCAAGAAACAAGTGTTATCCCTATGACACATTTCAAGAAGAAGTGTCACTCCTATAACACATTAGGACACAAAAGTATCACCCATATGAGACATTTTAAGAAAAACGTTTTACGCCTATGATACCTTTGAAGGAAAAAGTATCACTCCTAACGTGTCATCCTTATGGCACATTTCAAGGAAAAAGCGTTATTCGTATCACATATTTCAAGGAAAAGTGTCACCCTTATGACAAATTGCAAGAAAAATGGTCACTCCTATGATTACTTTTGAGCCAAAAGTGTCTCTCCTATGCCACATTTGAATGAAAAAGTGGCACTTTCATGGCACATTTCAAGCCAATTGTTACTCCTATCAGACATTACAAGGAAAGAGTGTCACTCCTACCACACATTTTGAGCCAAAAGTGTCACTCCTATGACATATTTGAAAGAAAAAGTGTCACTTCTATGGTACATTTCAAGCCAATTGTTACTTCTATCAGACATTACAAGGAAAGAGTGTAACTCCTATAACACATTTGGAGACAAAAGTGTCACCCATATGAGACATTTTAAGAAAAACGTTTTACGCCTATGATACATTAGAAGGAAAAAGTATCACTCCCATCGCACATTTTGAGCAAAAAGTGTCGATCCTATGACACATTTCAAGGAAAAAGTGTCACTCCTATGACTGTTTTTGAGCCAAAAGTGTCTCCCCTATGCCACATTTGAATGAAAAAGTGTCACTCTTATGGCACATTTCAAGGAACAAGTTTTACCCCTATGACACATTTCAAGTAAAAAGTGTCGCTCCTATAATACATTTTGAGCCAAAAGTCTCACATGTCAAACATATTGATCCAAGTGTTACTCCTGTTAGACAGTACAAGAAAAAAGTGTGACTTCTATGACGGATTTCACAGAACACGTGTCAGTCCTATGAAACATTTGAATGAAAAAGTGTCACCCATATAAGAAATATTAAGAAAAGCTTGTCATCCTTATGGCACACATCAAGGGAACAGCGTTATTCCTATGGCACATTTCAAGGAACAAGTGTTACTCCTATGACACATTTCAAGTAAAAAGTGTCGTTTCTATAACACATTTGGGGCCAAAAGTGTCACTCCTATCACATATTTTGAGCCAAACGTTACTCCTATCAGACATTACAAGAAAACATTGTTACTTATATGACAGATTTCACAGAAAAAGTGTCACTCCTTTAACACTTTGAGCCATAAGTATCACTCACATGACACATTGCAAGGAACAAGTGTTATCCCTATGACACATTTCAAGAAAAAGTGTCACTCCTATAACACATTTGGTGTCAAAATTGTCACCGCTATAAGACATTTTAAGAAAAAGGTGTCATTCTTGTGGCACATTTCAAAGAAAAAGCGTTATTCATATGACTCATTTCAAGACAAAAATTATCACTGCTATGACACATGTTGAGCCAAAAGTGTCACTCCTATGACACATTTTGAGCCAAAACTGTCACTCCTATGACACATTTAAAAAAAAAGATACACTTCAACGGCAAATTTCAAGCCAATTGCTACTCCTATAAGACATTACAAGGAAAGAGTGTCACTCCTATCACATATTTTGAGCAAACACTGTCACTCGTATTACATTTTTCCAGCCAAAAGTGTCACTCCTATGCCATATTTTGAGTAAACAGTGTCACTCCTATGACACATTTTAAGCCAAAAGTGGCACTCCTATCACACATTTTGAACCAAAAGTGTCCCTCCTATGACTAATTTTGAGCCAGAAGTGTCACTTCTATGACACATTTTTAGCCAAAAAAGTCACTCTTGTGACACATAGTAAAGAAAAAGCGTTACTCCCGTTACACATATCAAGGAATAACTGTCAGTACTATCACACATTTCGAAACAAGTGTCACTCCTATCACAAATATTGAGCCAAAAGTGTCCCTCCTATGACACATTTCAAGGAACAAGTGTCCCTCCTTTGATACATTTTGAGCCAAACGTGTCCCTCCTATGACACATTTCAAGGAAAAAGTGTCCTATAACACATTTGGATCCAAGTGTTACTCCTATCAAATATTACAAGGAAAAAGTATCCCTCCAATACACATTTTTAGCCAATAGTGTCACTCGTATCACATATTTCAAGCCAAAAGTGTCACTCCTGTCACATATTTTGTGCATCAACCCTATACGTCTTCCGCTTCCAACAACAGCGTTGCAATACATATATCCATCCAATATCAAGATTTATATCTTCCACCGTCTCACAGCTCGTTACATGTATGTGGAAGACTAACTAGAACTGATTTAAGTTCTGTACAAAGAACAAAGCTTGTCAACAACGCCATCTGTCACTTGTTTGAATAAATTCGCTATGAGATCAATGCTATCTTAATCGACAGATCCAAAAATGTAGGCTTAACGAGTCTCATGAAAGGTTTGGTATCATTCAATCTCTGCCAAAATTGGAAAATGGAGAATGCTGGTTGGCTTGACGTTTAGGTAATATGGAACATCTGTAACGATGATGGCTATTTCAATGTGTCATCCTTCTGAGTATGATTACGGGTTTTACTGAAGACTATCGCAAAATAGTTGTCAACACGAAGCATAAGCTCATACTCACTAGATCGAGGAATGATTTGAATGCCGTTAAGCAAACTGTAATGCAATTGGATAATGCTCAGGTTTACAAAGAATTTAAAATTGAATTGAATTGTGTGGAATGGCTCATGCCGTATGTTCTAGTTGCAGACAAAGATAAAATTTGTTTGCTCAGCTTCATAAAAAAGTTTCTGCCAATTACCATGAGCTTAAGCACGTGGGAGTTTTTTGGGTATCCACTTCTACCAACTAGATCGAAACATGTGTGGTCTGTCAAAACATCTAACCGGCTGGAGAAACCGCGCTTCGTTATTCTCGCCTTCCAGACGAATCGAAAAGGTGACAGAGTTGAGAATGCTAGTCGCTTGGATTACTGCAATATCAATCAGCAATGTAAAACTCTTTCTCGATTCCCAATACTACCCATACGGAAATCTCAATCTAGATGTAACACGTAATCAGTATACTGTACAATGCTAATTTTCAGAAGTCATACTATGGTAAAGATTCTGAGCCTATATTGATAAAAATCATCTTTCTCGCTCACGCGCCACTTATCGTCATCGATTGCTCTAAGCAGAATGAATCTCTGAAGAGTGCATCCGTCGACATTCGTTTGGAATTCGAAGCGAGAGACAAATTTCCCACTCTAATATCAGCTTACTGCCTCATTTTCGACGATCGCATTGTCCAGTACAATCATGTTAGCGAAGATGTGAAGAAACTCGTCTAAATTTCCAAGAATTGAGAGAGATAATTTTCTAGCTGAAACCTCCTCGATGTTCAGTATAGTCCCGACCGTGGTGACGTGAAGACGTTTAAAATGCAAGGCTTCAAACAGCCTGGTAATACTTTCGTTTTGAAAGAATTGGCAATCGTTGCATTGTAGGAGGGAGATGCCCAACCTCTGATCTTTCTATTTGACGAACCTTTTCCTGGGAAAGGCTTCACCGACATGTATAAGGAAGAAAATACTTGGCTGAAGTAGTTCTATGATGGTATTTCTTGGAATTCAGGCGACTGTCCCTACACTAGCATCGGAAGTATTCATCGGGAGTATCTGCATGATGCTATTCAGGTACTCTTTATGGGCTCCATCAAGAAAAAATGGCTAGAATGTTTCAGATTCAACGTTCATGATGTAACGGAGATGGGTTTTCCACCGCTAGACAAGATCAACCTTGTGACAGTCTGTCCGAAACACGAGGGTGTCTATAAAACCAGCTGTGCACTTCATAACGTCAAACTTCTGAAAAAATTCTATCATAATTACGCGAGGGAGACATCTATGGTTTGGGAATAGATGCTTCATTCGCATCTCTGACATCGTACAAGATGAGAACAGGAGAAGAAGAAAGAAGAGGATTCAAAATGGAAAAAATATTCTCAAAAGTATACCCCGAATATTAATTCTATGCCTGAACGTCACAAGTATAAAAGATTAAAATAGCTGTCTGTATTATCAGATAATGCTCTGTCGGTAAGGTAGAGTTTGGTTATGTAGACTGTCGATAAAGTTGGGTTATGACTTCCAGTAGAGTTGGTTGATAATGTAGCCTACTCTCCCGGTAAAGTAGACAGTTCTGCCAGTAACGTAGAGTTCGATTATTGCCCCATCTGTCATACCGGCCGCCGTCAAGGTAGCGCTCTACATTACCGATCGAGCGCCAGCTAAGATGGTAACTGAGCACGGAGTGAGGTAGCTCACCTACTGATAGAATATAATATTTATTGAATTACAGATAATTGAATAATAATATTGATAATTTCACTGATTATAATAACGCAAAAAAAGAAATATAGTTAATTTGATAATTATAGACACGTACAATCTACTGCTCTCGGATGGAGCTATAAAAATGAATTATCAAAGTTTCCCGAGTAGAGGCTTAGCTCCGACTGCTTTTCCAAAAAACAATGCATGAATTTGTTGCCTAAAAAAGTGTGTTGCTCAATCGGTCGCTTCATTTTAGCGCGTCATTGGTTATTGCCATTAATTAAGGGTCACGGACGTAACATCTCCCTCCTTAGATGATTGAATATCATCGAGATTCGACATATGTATAAATAGTAAAGAAATCCGTGGTTTTCGGTTACAAGAGATTTCGCTTATTATTTAATCTTAAAACAATACAATAACTTAATCTTAATTAACATTTATAAAATTATTACATAATAATTACTTAATTAATATAAAGAATCATATCAATCGCAAGTTTCATATTTGAAATTTAATGTTCATATCATACAGTTTTGCTATCATACAGTCTAAACTTATCCGACTATCCTATCATATCAACTATTTAAAATGAAATCATAATAAAAATATAAATTCGTTACCTTCAAAAAAATAAAATAAAATCGTACGCGTAGCGTATTTTGATTTTGCCTGTATATTAAATAATTATATAGAGAATAATTCCTTCTACAATTGTAGACTGACATTTAAGGGCTTTTCAATATTTATATTTTATGTTAAATTTTAATTAAGTTAGATTGCAAAAAGATTTCATTTAGTTCTTTTCAGGGATACTGACATGACTTTTGTTGGATTGGTTGAGAAGTGATGATGGAAAGGGTGGTATGGATCTGAGATTTACAACCTTTCTTGGTTTCAATTCTTTTAGTTAATGCTCTTCTAGGTTTCCAGAGTTGTGCTTTTTTCTTAATGGCATAGATATGGTGGGTTTGGTGACTACTACTTCCTAAGTTCGCTCTCTATTTCTTCTCTTTTTTTTAAATTTCTTCCTTTCGTATCGTTGATCTTGTTCAATACTACTAATAAATATGTTACGGATGTGAATATTGATCCAAATACATATATGGAATATCCGTATAATTTTTGGAGCATATACAGCGTCTAAAGAAAAACATATATCATAAGTATTTATTGTATCCATTATTCCCTGATTTGATGATAATATTTTTGTTACAATTCCTTTAAATGAAACATTATACTTGTTATCAAAACAATTTTTGGTTAGAACAAAATGCATAACCAGCTTGAGCGTCTATGCAATCTTCTTCTGAGAATTTGCATGTCCTTCCTGAGTTTAAATGTATTTTATTATTATTTAAATTTACTTTTGCATATTCTTCCATAATTGTAATTTTTATGAAACCTTGAGAAAGAACATTGTCCAAGCTTCCGTAATCATCCGCATAGGTGCCTCCTGAATAAGATTTCCCTTCAATTTTTCCTGCGAGGTTGATTCCTACTGTTTGAGTTTCGTTTATTTTAATATTCGCTATTGTGTGAAAGTTGTCATATTTAAATATTCCCGTATTCCACATTCCACAATGATATATCGTTCGTCTTATTTCTCTTTTGCATTGAATTACATGATTTGTTTTGAATTCCGCTAATTGTAATAATTCTATAATTGTATGGGATACTTGCAAATCTTCTTCATGGAAGTCGTATTCCCCATTATCCACTAGGGAATATATTTTCAGTCCTGGGTCAGCAAAGCCGCCTTTGTTTTATTTAATAAAGGTTAAAATTATAAATATTTGGAATAATGTATTCGCCATTTCCTAAAACAGAAAATTATTTTACTTTTTTTTCCGTTAACAAGACTTAATTTATCAGAGTGTACGGTTTTTGCTTTTCCTTTGTAGTCAATAGTGATATTGTTATTTTCATTTACTTTAAATATATCGAAAGGCCCTTGGTAATGATTGTTTTCAAGTTTACCCGGTTTTGGTTCCTTAACTAACCAAAATTTATCCCCTTTAACTGTATTGGATTTATGAACCTTTTTCTCTTTCTATTTTAGCGATTTCTCTTATGTTTTTTATTAATTTTTCTAAATATCCATTATATGTAGGCAATAATTCCGATTTTTTTAGTCGTTCGCTAGATGGAGTTCTAGCAGAAGAAATGGTGTAAATTTATGGCTAGCGTGTACGCTTGCATTATAATGAAATTGTACGAATGTTACAAATTCATCCCATTCACATTTTTTCGATGAAACATTTTTAAGATATTCGCATAATGGGTGATGTGCTCTTTCTAGAGATCCGTTACATTGTTGGGAAAAAGGTTTTGTTTTGATTTTATCAAATTTAAATCTTTTTGCTATTTGTTTTATCATTTTGCTATTAAAATTTGCGCCTCTGTCTCTTAGTACTATTTTAGGTGTTCGAAAAATGCATATCAATTTTTGTATATGTGCGTCTGAGATTGATTCTGCCGTCTGATTTTTTAAACAAGCTAAAATTATGAATTTCGAAATTGACCTTGGATAGATCATATGTACTTTGTAACGGGGTCTGGCCTAGCCGGACAATATGCATTGCCGCTATACACTGGGGTAAAGGGCGCAGCACAGTGGGCTAGAACGTCGAAAAAGTGATATAAATCTCGGCTTCACACAAATTTCGAATAAAAAACATCCTTATGTCATGGCGTTTGAATCTT
>JAPYZO010002698.1:0-17815 GCA_030522905.1 Torymus flavipes | reverse complement strand
TAGAAAGCGCTTTACCGGTCGGTTACATCTTTGGAGGGACACCCCTATGAGAGACCAGAGTTTCTCTGGATCATCTAGAATAAACAAAAATTCAGAAGGCTTTTTCTTTTCGACAATTAATGTATTACTAAAAAAATAACATCAATCATTTTGTCAACTAGCGTTGCACGTCAACTAAAAAAAAAAAAAAAAAAAAAAAAAAAAAAAAAAAAAAAAAAAAAAAAAAAAAAAAAAAAAAACAAAAAAAAAAAAAACAAAAAAAAAAAAAAAAAAAAAAAAAAAAAAAAAAAAAAAAAAAAAAAAAAAAAAAAAAAAAAAAATAGTTACTAAAAAATGTATTTTGAACATAATTTAGAAATCCCTGGTGACTACTATAACATTTTTTCTTTTATTACTATAATAACAATTATTATGCTTGAGATGTTGAGTACAAAATAATAATTGTGTAATCACTGGAGTAAAAAAATCATTCACATTTGCTGGTTTTATGTAAAAAAACAAAAATTACTTTTAATAAATTACTTTGAATACATCAGTAAAAAATTGAATTCTTAATTTACATTAACTGCACAAATGATATCTTTGAGGATCACTTGATAGAAATTCTAATTTACAAATAGTACACTCATTCTTCTCAAGTGACAACAAAGCTTTCCTACATATAATATGTTCACAAGGCAACTTATAGAAAATACTATTTGTACAACATTGGCAAGTTGGCATATTTGTAATTTGAACAGCAGAGTTTAATTTCTCTTCAATTGCAGCATTATTTCTACGAATTTCCTCCTTATTTACAGTCTTGCTTGACGAAAATACTGTGTTGGGCATTTTTCCTGTAGAGCTCATTTTACTAACGCTTGCATTTCTTAAAGGTGCAACAGGAAGTGCATGTCCGCGAAAAGATCTTTTTGCACTATTGGAATTAGTTTCTTGATTTGCTAAAGTCCTTTTTAAATAATTAACGTTGTTTTTTGTACTACTAACATTATTTACATTATTTACACTATTTACAGCATTTGTAGTCAAACAATTTATCACTTCAATATTTTTAGGATTTTCTGTCATTTTAGACCCTAATACTCTAGGTAATTTTTTAATTTCCTCTTCATTGCTATGTTCAAGCAAAAATTTGTCAATTCTTGCTTTTAGAGGAAGACCTGCTATTGGTTTATGAGTATTACTGAAGCGAATTCCTGTGAATGGATCAGAAACAGGCCTGCCCCACACAGCTTCATTTTGTCCATGTTTCTCTAATGTTTTCTGATCTATTATTTTGCCACTTGGTAAAATAATTGGCTGAGTCATTATCTCAAAAGTTATTGGATCTAAGAATTCTTCTGGTACATCTAATAAACTATTAGATGCTTGTTCCCTAAAAATAAAAGTATGATAAATTTATTTTTCCAAATGGATTAAAAAATTATTTACTATTTAATACAATTTTTAGTTTTTACCTTTCTTCCTCTTCTTTATTATCATTATCGGCAGTAGCAGTGGCTGATACTTGAGGAGTTGAAGTATTATTAAATCGATTCATCCAAAGGGCCATGACATTCATTCCTACATCTTTGCTGCATTTAGGAGAAACTCTACCCCAGATTTCAATTTTACCCAAAGCAGGCACAGAGTTATCTGTTTTGAGAATACTGAGACGCAGCGTACTTGTATAATTTGTTATATTTAATGATTTTATATAACGTTCAGCAAAATTTGGTGGTATGGAAATTGGTGCAAGATGTTGAAGATCTCTCCTATGAAATAATATTCCTAGCTCTTCTTTTTTAAGAAACCCTGTTGATACATCAGTAAACGGTTGATTTTTAATGTCAGATGATTTGACAGACAGCTGAAAACCAGTGGACTTTTGTGCTCCAACATGAGGCCAAACAATAACATGACTTATTTGTATGTTGGATATAAAGTTAAAGTCTATGGTTACTGGTGGTTTGATTGCTGAGTATGCCAAAAATCCTTTGTCAATGTTCTTTACAAGGTTGGACACTTCATAACCTTCAGTGCTCACTGTACTACAGGTTATATCTGTTCTTAAGCATATATCACAAAAATTAACAAGCATTATTTAGAAAAATACAAAAACTTGAATTTTTAATTATTTTTGTAATAGTTTATGTACTAATTGTTTTAGATAAAATCACTGATTTGCTTATAATGTTTACATACTGTAATATGTCTTTCTCTCTCTCTCTCTTTGACAACTAAAAACATATGATGCACAGTGGTAAAGAAAGGATGCAGACTACACTCTATCCCCCTCCCGAGGCCCGGACATTACTTATATGTATACACGATCTGTGAATCTGTCTTGAATAACAGAGGTAGTAGGACTTATTTTACATATGCTAAATGCTAAATTTACACATGCTGATTGATATTAAAAGTAGTGCATTTTAAATAATTTTTTTCATATAAAAAAGGTCACGAAAAATCTAATGATGTATTAAAAATCATACCATTGCAAGTCAGATATTTTTGTGATACTTTTTTATAATTTATTTTAAAAAGTTTTCGTAATAATTTAAAATAAAATAAATAATATGTTTCTAAAGATTTTTTTTCTAAAGATTTTCTAAAGATCAACGATCGTTGAAATTAATCATGATACTTTTGTGAAATCAAAATCTATGAAATAAAAACCAATTATATACTATTAATTTTTCTTTCTAAATCTTAGAGAAAAAATAATAATTGTAAAGTTAATTATCCCTTTTAATCACGCAATTAAGTTATAAAAACACATTTTTTTCGAACATATATTTGTTTATAACAAGTATAAACAATTATGGATTGACAAAAAATCATAGTCGATTCAAAGTTTAATTCTGTTGAAAAACATCATATCACAATCACTTGATCATCATCCCCGAAATCACGCCAAAAATTCAAATGATTTTCATATATGACTCTCGTGTGACATTCATGTTCCCAATTTGTTGAATATAATTTATTCAAATAATTTTGAAAATTAGTCAACACATTAACACAAGATTAGGGAAAAAAATCGATGTTAATGATATTTATATAAATCTCTATTGTATAGATCCAACATATAGAAACGGAGGTGCAGAGGAAAATTAGGCCAAAATGTTACCTCATTTTCAGGTGGTTATCAGCTGATTTTTATCTGAAAATCCTGTTAATATTTGCATTTATTATTGTTAATCTTAAATTTTTCATTTTTCATTCCTAAATTATTATGACATATAATCCAAAACGTCTTTGCCAACGTTATAAATTGTAGATTCAAGTAAATGAATCGTAATAATATTTAATAATAATAAACACACACACACACACACACACACACACACACACACACACACACACACACACACACACACACACACACACACACACACACACACACACACACACCAAATTGAGAACATGAGTGCCTCACGAGAATCATGTGAAAAATAACATTAAAAATTACATGAAAAATAACATGAAAAATCATATAAAAATCCCATGAATAATGACATGAAAAATCATATAAAAATCACATGAAAATCATTTCAATTTTTCGCGTGATTTCGAGGTGGTGATCAAGTGATTGTCATATGATATTTTTGACACTCCGTGCGAGAAGTTCGATTTCTCGCATGCTGCGATAAACGATGCGTGCAAAAATCTCACTTCTCGCCGGTTCGACACTTGTGTGAGAAGTTGATTTTCTCCTCGTGTGACCTTTTCACCCTTGCTTCGCTCGGGCGCTAACAGTCACACGAGAAGAAAATCAAATTGTCGTACTAGTATCGAAATGTACTATTTTCAACAGAAAGGTCTTTTCTTATCTGAAAATGCAAAAAATTTTAGGATTTTTTAATAAAGAAAAAATAAGAATTTACAATATATCATTGAAATAAAAAGTCACAAAGAAAAAAATGGAAAATAAGGATAATGTCGGGATAAATATACAACCACTAAAAAAACTTTCTCTTTTTAAGCACAACCGCAACGGGAAGGTGCTTTATTTATTATACCAATGTGTACTACGCTTCAATTTATACACGACAAAAGCTCACTGTCATAGACATTAGAATATAACAAAGGTAGAAACGAGTAGTAAAACTTGTTCATCCATTAGTTTTTTTCCTTTTCTTATCTAAACTTAAGAAGGTGGGTAAAAAGCCATAGAAATAAGACAAAGTCGAGTGTCTGCCTCTTCGTACGCATTCTCTATTTCCAAAAATTCAAGGATTACTTTATAAATATGTATCTTCCTTTTCCATCCTCTTTCTCCTCGTTTTTACTTCCTCTCTCTCGAAAGATTTTCTTTTCGGATCGCGTGTACATGTTTGTGTGTAAGTATTATTAAGTAATGTGTCGAGTCGCGCGTTCATGTGCCACAGCGCGACGCCCAATTTTCTTATTTTTTTTTTAAATACATCGTAGCAGTCGTATTTAATTTATTTCCTTTCTCCTCGTTCTTAATTTCTCCCTTTTTTTACAACATTCGTACTAAAGTCTTTTGCAAAGGACAAAAGTTCAGGAGCCCTCGGCACATACGCAAAAATTTACATACCGCGATGGGTATAAGTATATTGGCTACAAGTTTTTGTTTCTTCTCTTTTTATGGTCTCACAACAAAATGGAACACTAAGTTCTATAGTTTTAAATGCTAAAAAAAAAAAATTATAGATCACGCGCAATTGTCATACAGTTGTATACAAAATGAGATCAGTGTTTCCCCGTGTAAGTGTGTTATGTCTGCGTACACAAAAGCA
Source organism: Torymus flavipes (assembly GCA_030522905.1). Taxonomy (NCBI): domain Eukaryota; kingdom Metazoa; phylum Arthropoda; class Insecta; order Hymenoptera; family Torymidae; genus Torymus; species Torymus flavipes. The sequence goes on along the minus strand of JAPYZO010002698.1, from coordinate 13,067 downwards.
GTGTATGTGTAGTATATGTATAATGTATGGTTTGGTGTGCGATTGGGCCTCCTGACTTTTGTACATTTATACGCATTGTCGCTGCTGGTAAGAACACTGACTTAGATTACCATACACAAGTTACATCGTTAAACTGTATATCTCCCCTTCCCTCTCATTATTTCTCTTTTTTTGTTCGTTATAGATTAGAAGACTTATTATAAAAAAAATGCACGAAATGTGCGCGCGCAAAAACCCTCCAAGGAGACATACGCATATAGACGACCGCATGGTTTTACTGGACACATAGACAGTCTCTCACACGCGCACGCTTGTCGAGTCTATCGACACACACACATTAATAATCATCATTATTATCTTTATCTCGCAAAAACTTTTACATCGCTATACTGATCGTCGCTGATTTTCTCTCTTACCTTCCTTTCTAATCCAGTCGAAAAAATAAACGCGCCTTCGGTTGTCTCCCCCCCCCCCCCCCCACACCCCGCTTATTTCGTATTTTTCTATTTTTACGAAATAATACGTAAGCAGATATACGTATACATCATCATAGTGTCAGTCCTCTCCCGATTACAGTATAAGTGCGTAAGTAAACGTGTTATCATCGTTGATCCATTCATAAGTATCTACAAATTTGATTCTCCTGTGCGCGACCGTCATCGTGTATATTTAAATAAGTAAGTATAGTCTTGGAAATACAAAATATCACACATTGTGTTAGCAAAAATTTATCTTCCCCCTTTTTATTACTTTTCTTAACGATTCGTCGTTTGGCGATGGACAGAAAAACGAGTGCGACTACACAATATCAGTGTTTGGCAATAGACAAAAGAATCCTGAGAAACTCACTCTCATACAAAAGTGTACGGGAATCTATAGATGTCAATTTCTGCAATGATGCGGATTCTATAAGTTTCTGTACAGTTTTATACACTTTGCGCTCTTTTATAATTTACTTTTTTTTGAAGAAAAGACCCACACGTGTACACAAATCGGCATCAGTCACCAGCAACGACCACAGTATATCTAACTTTTTACAATTACAAAATACAGCTCCTGCACGTATGCACCGTTATTCTTTTCACCATTTTTCTTCTTTTAAATGCGATGTATAGTTTTATTAAGGAATTATTTACTCGTAAGTGTAAAAATGTAATGAGAGAACCCGTCGCGTACGCGCATCAACGCTTTTGTCACTTTTTTCCTTTGAGTACTTGCCTATAGTGCTGTTTCAACTACTTTGCTTATTTTAATTACGCAGCTTCCTGCTCGACACCTTCGATTTAAAAAAAAAAAAAAGCTTGCTATGACCCCAGTTACTTAGATATGGAAAACCCTTCAAATGAGACTATGATGGTATGTATGAGATGAATGGATGCATGCGTATGGGGGCGGATGGGCGGGACTACGATGAATTTGATCATGACTATACCGAGAATGTTAGAAATGTACACATCTACATACCATATATCATCACGATTAAAATCACAGAAGTCGGATGATAATAAAGATGAATGTGAGGATTAAAAAACAACAAAAAAGAAGTATTGTTAAGATAAGTTTTGTCGAAAAAATGGGACTTTTTAATGAAAAAAAAATACACCTTCACTTACGATTGGACCCAACATTCAGCCTCACGACCAATGTGGCTTCATTATACAAACACACTCGAGGTATTACACAGGACTTATAACAATTCTGCTTGTTCGCTTTCTTTATCTTTTTTTTAATGCAGCAGCTAGAAAAAGCTTCTCCAAACTCTCGTTACAAATCTCATTACATTCTTACGAGCACTTCGCTGCGGACCCTACTTTATTCTGCTTTTCTTTCACATTCGTGTATAATTAACGCGCGCATTACTTCCAGGGGGTACTGTCAATAAACGCTCGCGCGCTCTTAATTTTTTTTACTTTACTCTTCTTTCTTTCACGTCTGTTGTTCCATCTTATACTTCCGAATTTTGTCAGTTTTAAACAACTACCGAGCTTTTATATAAGAGGAGAGGTAGAGGGAAAAATGGAGCGTTTCTCTCGAAAACGAAGAGTCCAAAATTCGATACAAGATGCATAGATAATAATTAATAATACAAATTCGATCAGTACTCGCGTGTGATCAATCAATTAAAAAAAATTATAAGAATTTACAAGTCACGTGTTTCTTTTTTGTCATTTTGTACTTTAAAAAAAAAAAAGAAAAAATAATGAAACAAAAATAAAGATGAGCTCCATTGCTGATAATGGACGTATTTATTATCATAGCTTATTTGTCTACAATTAAACTCAAGATACATATCAGCTCGTTCGACTTCGCATCACTTTCGTTGTCAATCTTTTTATTTTCCTTTATTTTCTGCAAAACACAGCTATCCAAACACCTTGCATCATAAAAAAAATGATAAATCGTGGGAGAGAAGTACAGAATAAGTCCGTGGAGGAGTTCACGGGGATAAGATAGGTACAAAGGGGTGGGGGGACGAAAAAAGGTGGGGGTAGGGAGAGCAATCCCAAGGGCTTGGTTTTTCTCATTCTATGCGCTACAGTTTTAAATCGAACGTTACAATATTATTACATCATTAATAGTCCGTGTACGTGTAATTATGCATGTACGCCTTTGCATGTACGCGGTATGCCTTTACTTTTTTTTTACTTTACTTGTTACTTTTTTTTTATATCATCTTATTCAATGTCTAAATGGCTCCTGGAAGCTTACCTCTCGCCGATACCTCCCACGCTACACCAAGCCTCCATCGTTACGCTTAAAGCCGTCAAGTACACGACTATCCGCGAGAAACGTCATTTACTCCCTTTTCTTCGCACGATACACATATTTCACCTCTCGGATTATCATTACAATAGAATTACCTGCGCAATTAAAATCTAAGTTACATGACGAAGATGACGTGGACAGTTGCATTCTCGAGATATAACAATGAACAGCGGGGTACAAGCGACAATACAGAAGTACAGCGGCGAGAGAGCGGCCTCCAGGCTAGTCCACACGACCCTCTCTTAAATGTGTAAATGTGTTGTGCGCGCGCGCGCACACACACACACATATGATGAAGGAGCTACTATCTGCTTATTAAAAAAGAAAACCTTTAAAGAAATTGTATAGTTCACCGAGGATAAAAACTCGAGGACACGAGACGTCGAGTGTGCACAAACTGCAGGAATCGCACGAGGGGGTGGGAAGGTGGGAGGCTTTTTTGGATATCATTTTTCATCTTATTTTTGTTTTTCCTTTCCATTCTAAAGTATAGGTAAATACAGAGGGGTTAGGGAGAGACTGGGAATGGGAATGGGCATATCAGACAGAATAATGAGAGACGGAGGAACATCACCAGGACTCTTGGGAGCTTTGGACAGAGAGATGTGTGAGGGGGTGTTCAAACACGAGATCTTGATTATCTATGTATAATTACGGACACACTAAAGCTCCAAGCACGCGTAACGCGCTCGCTCGCTCGTATGTGTCACGCCTTCATGCTCTTTCTTACTCATTTTATTTTTTCTCGGCTTCATATGTAATCATCATCATCCTCTACCTAGCTACAAAATCCCTGGCAGTGGCGCGCGCGCGCGAGATACGGTAAACGGCGGTCTGTTGTCGTTATCGTTTAAGCGAGCGGCACGGATCCCAGCTAACGTCTCCTACTTCCTGTCATCCTGGTCGCATTCCCGGCTTATATGACCGGTCTTGTGGCAGATGTAGCAGGTCTTGCCGCCGCCCTCAGGACAGTTGCGCGCGATGTGTCCCGTTTTGTTGCAGGTGTAGCAGCTCTGCATCGTGAAGCGACCCGAATCGTTGCCGCTCTCGGGGCAGCTGCGAGCGATGTGTCCAGCTTTGTTGCAGTTGTAACAGCTCATCTCAGGCCCCTGGTAACCACCATATTGAAACTGCGTTTTATTTTTAATATTTTTGCGATTAATAAAGTTCTGTTTTGCTGTTGGTTGGTTTGACATGATTTCTTTTTTTTTTGTTTTTTGTTTTTTTTTTTTTGATGGATGGAAGTTACTTTGGCTGCATTGATTGGTTTTTTATTTTCAAGATTTTGTTAATGTTTGCGTATCAGTGTTGTCTGGTACTTTGCAAGCTTTTTTTTTGGCATCAAACATGATTTTTGAAAAAAAAAAATCACGGTTGGGTCATCTCATGTAGCAACAGTAAAGACGTGCTCTTACGTCATGTGAACTTCTTGAGAATTATCATTTAAAAGAATAAGGAAAATAAAAGAACTAAAACACTTATATGCAAATAATAACAAAACAAAGAATAAATAAAGATTGTAGAAGAACATTGAAAATTAAAAAAATGTTAGTACTCTGTAGAATAATCAAGTGAAATTCATGCTAATATGATGATTTGGTTAGTAATGCGATTATAACGTATGTAATGATTTGAAACTCACTTGTTGACAGTCTTTTGCAATATGTCCGACACCATTGCATCGGTAGCAAAGATCCTGGTCCTCTTTGCACTCACGTGCGAAGTGCCCATACTGATTGCACTTGAAGCACTTTTCGCGACCTCGGCTGAAACCTCCATCACGCTCACGGCGATCTCTGCCACCACCACCAGTGGCACCACCCTGAGGGCACTCCCGGGCAAAGTGGCCCATTCGGTTACACTTGTAACAAGCGCTGGAACTCATTTTTTATAAATCTGCAAAAGAAAAGAAAGAAATCTAATTAGTATACTTAGAATCACTTTGTTACATCGGTAAGATCTTATGATCTCAAGTAGTATTGAGACATGAATTGATTTTGTGAATTATGTATTTTAGCATCATTATATTATGCCCAGTTCTGTTAAAATTACAGTGCAAGTTGCATATAACTCCGGAGTAAAAAATTATGAAATAATGAAAACATGCTTTTGCTTGTGAAACAGTTACATGACACATAATGTTCATATTTTCCCAATAAGCAACATACATAGTTTTAACTTTTATCTCCCAACCCCCCATTATATCCACATAAACAAACATCCCCTCAAAAAATCAATCCAAATGTGCAGACGCCGGAAGCGACTCGGCGAGAGTTGCGACGTGCCAGAACACCATAAAAAATACATCGACTCTCGCGGACGCTTCGCTTCCTCAATTCTCTCTTGGCCAAACACACCACGTGCTGGGCGGCAGAGAGAACAGCGGCGGCTGCGGTGGCGTTGGCGGAGGGACGCGTCCGTCCATTCGCACCTACCTCTCCCTCCCCCCCGAATCAATACGTTTACGTCGGCGGGCGAAAAAAACGGGCGAGCGCGCCGCTGCCGCCGCCACGAGAATGACGAGAGTAAAGTGACGCGAGAGGCCCACGCGGGGGAGGCGCGTCCGAGACACACGCACACACACAAACCCGGCTGCCAAGTGAAAACTCCGATTTCCTATAAAATGACGTTTCTTTCCAGGATATCCGCTAGAATTACGGCGTTATCGTTATTACCTGCTTGTAGGGGTGCAAGAAGAACGGCTGCGGCGGACACAGAGAGACAGACTGAGTGAGCAGCGAACGAGGCGAGTTGAGAGTGAGCGCGCGGCTACGGTGTGTACATATAAAATGGCACCGTGTGCATCTCTCGGCGGCGGCGGCGGCGGCGCGCGCGTACAGGCACTAGCGAAGAACCGCGCGCGCTCACTGCTCCGAAAGAGAGAGAGACGGAGCATGACAGAGGGGGAGACGTACACACTCACACACAGACACACACATACGCATTAAGCATGAGAGAAAAACTTGTGGGCACGTGTTTTTTCCCGACTTTTCGGGCCCCGCTCGCCACAAAGCGCATCCGGGAAATTTTTTAGGTTTTTTATAATGACCGGATGGCAACGAGGGGATGCCTGAGAACGAGATAGAGCAAGTACGCTAAAAAGCCGGATTCCAGGCAACGTGGCTACTGCCACTCGCTCTGTCTCTCTCTGATTCGCGATTCTCTCTGAGCACCGAGGCCCGCCGCCAAAGTAAAAAAGGACAAAGAGCCTGCAGGAAGGTTAAAAAAATGAAAAATTATCGGTGAAATACGTGGAGTCAGTAAGAGCGAACGGGAAGACGTAAAGATCAAGGCACACACGCTCGTACCATAGTACGTACGCGAAGGAGCGCGCGCGCGCGGCCGAACATGGCATCCGTACACACGGCGCGGCGGCGGCGCGCGCGAGTGACGCCGTAGCCCCGGCGGCGGCTTGCGAGAAAAGGACGAGAAAACGATGCGCGGCGTTGAGTTTTTTCGAGCATTTTTTCGCATTACCACTCGTGGTAGATGATAAAAGCAATTTCGAGGAATGTCGAAGGGAAAAGCGAGAACGTGCTTACATGGAAGTTGGAGCCAGAGAGACGGATGACGGTATGCACTCGTCGGGTGTAAAAAGCTGCCCGCGGTTCGTGCACGTGCACGCACACTCGCGTCTGTAGGCAGCGAGAACGCGGAAAAAAAGCTGTGCGATTCAATATATTAGTGGATAAATGAAGAATGTTAATAAATATTGAACTTAGAATTGTACTCACCTCTTTGTATATCTATCGAAGTCTCAAAAAGGGCTCGACGATTGAGCAAGCACACTGACAGACGAGACGAACGCAACGGCTCGACTGGCTTCTCGACACACGAACGGCGATGCTGCTGCTCTGCTCTGCTGGATCTCTCTCCACACGCTCCACGCCACCGCGCACACACAAGTGAGAGAGAAAGAGAGGGAGCTGTTCACTCGCGTTTTACCGGACCGGACGAGAGCTGATGCGCCGCGAGAGCTGGGTTCTACGTGTGCAAGAGAGAGATGGAGAGTGCGCGATAGATAGGAAGAGGAGGGGGCCACGAAGTATGGGGGTGAGGTAGTACCGACAGCGGCGGGGTGAAGAACCATGGGGTGATCAGAGCGCCGTCTTGGTAAATTGATTAGAAACTCCGGCTTTAGATGTTTGAATGAAAAGTTTGGGGAGGATTGGGCATGGATTACGCGGATTTAGTGGGGTTTAGAGTAAAAAAATGTTTATGAATGGATATGAGTGGGTTTTAAAGATAGAATTTTTTAATAATAACTGAATTACGAAGAATTTGAATAGCTAGGTATGTTGGCAAGGGTGATAGAAGCGCCGCGACACGAGGCTTCCCCCGAACCATCGCGGCTGGCCGAAAACTCGGCGAGTCATGCGAGCCTCGCGCTCGATAAACACGCGACAGCACGATGTACTTCGCTGCGCTATCCCGCCGAGTTTTCACCTCGAATTTACCATTTCCACGAGCCTATAGGAAAATTCCCGCCGTTTGATGCTAGTCTAGCATGCGAACGGAAGTTTTTCACCGGCTTTTCCGAGAGAACGCGTGCATGCGGGAATACGTTTCTGTTTTGACTACGGACGCGCGTAGTAGGGATGCCAACATGTGAAATTATAGGCGGCATACAAGATAGGCTTTGAATGAATAGAAAAGGCTTTGGTTTTTTTTGTAGGGTTTCGTGGGAAAAAGGGTTTCGGGTGTTTCTTAATTGACAATTAAAGTTTTTGTCATTTTTAAAAATTTTTATGATTTCTGTATAAATCGAAGATAAATTACAAAATTTAAATATTTATTGCAAAAAAATTATCAAAAATATTAATAAAAAATAAATTTTACTTATACACAATGCAGTAAAAAAGCAATAACAATGTAAACAAATAGTGACATCTGTAGATGTCGGTAACCATCAGGGTTGTTATGCATACCAATATCTGATAGTGTTTGTTGTGTATATACCGTGTACCGTCCGAGTCAGTCGACTCCAAAGAGACAGTTGAGAACGAGTTATTTTATAAATTAATTTTTTTATTTATTTACATTATGAGCGAGAAACGGAAAGCTGATGACGATTCTGATAATGAAGATGGGTGGATTGGACCATTACCTACGGATGCGGCCCCTCAGAAGAAGCAAAAGTGTTAGTTTTATAGGTTAAGTGTATTTACATATTTATTTTAAAATGAATTTATTTTCATTAATTATATAATTTTTTTAATACAGTTTTGGAATATGAAAAAGTTTACCTGGAAAACTTGCCATCGTGTGAATGCTATGAGAAATCTTATATGCACAGAGATATTATTTCGCATATTATAGCAACAAAGTATGTATTTTTCTATTTAAATCTAATATAATTAACTATCATTGAAGATTTATTATTCTCACAATATTTTCTTAATATTCAGATCCAACTTCATTGTTACTGCCAGTGTTGATGGGCATGTTAAATTTTGGAAAAAGCAGGAAGAACTCATTGAGTTTGTTAAACACTTCCGAGCACATATTAAACCAATTCAAGCGCTTGCAGCAAGTGCAAATGGAGTTCATTGTTGTACAGTTAGCATAGACCAATGCATGAAGGTTTTTGATGTCATTAATTTTGGTAAATATTTATTTTTAACTATTGCAGGACTCAATATTAATTAAAAATGTTACTATATTTCTATAACTCTATTCTTTAAAACCATTTCTCATTTGATTTCCAATTTTGTTATCAGTGAAACGTTTTTTTTTTTTTAGATATGATTAATATGATGAAACTAGGTTACACTCCACAATGTGCTGAATGGGTTTACTCAGCAGGAGATGCTATAGCTGCTATTGCTGTATCCGATCAAGAGTCTAGTAAAATATATGTTTATGATGGTCAGGGTGCAGAAACTCCTTTGCATATATTCGAAAGGTTACATACAAAGCCAGTTGTAGCTTTAAAGGTAAGATTTAATATTTCAAAAATTTGATAACATGAATGAATTATAGTAGTTTAAAATAAATCTATTATCCTTTTTCTAGTACAATCCTGTGTATGATACTTGTATATCTGTGGATAAAGCAGGAATTTTAGAATATTGGACCGGACCCAAACATGACTATAAACTCCCCAAAGCAATTATCTTTGACTCTAAGTTGGATACAGATCTATTTGAGTTTGCTAAGAATAAAACTTACCCTTGTGGTCTTGCAATATCCAATGATGGTAAGAAATTTGCTTCATTATGCAGTGACAGAAAAGTACGAGTATTCAATTTTCTAACTGGAAAAATGTCTAGAGTATATGATGAATCATTGCAAAGATTCCTTGAACTTCAGCAAACAACACAACAACTTCCTAACATGGAGTTTGGTAGAAGGTATGTATATTTCAGAGCTAATATAGCATTCAATATTTCCAATAAACAAAACTAATGTATCTTTTATTTAACAGAATGGCCGTGGAGAGAGAAATGGACAAAACTGAAACGAATCTCGGGAACATAGTATTCGATGAGTCTGGTCACATGATAATGTACAGCACGATGTTGGGCGTGAAGCTCGTGAACACCTACACGAATCGTTGCATAAAAATCCTGGGAAAGCCAGAGAACATCAGGCCGTTGCAGCTTGCTCTCTTCCAAGGCAAAGCGAAGAAAACTACGGTAACCGTCGAGATGGAGGCATCGGAAAACCCGACGTTAGAGCTCAACAGACCGGACCCAACGCTCTTCGTCACCGGTCACAAGAAGAACCGGTTCTTCATGTTTACACGGCGAGAGCCGGAGGACACGAAAGGTCCGGAGTGCGACAGGGATGTCTTCAACGAGCGGCCCTCGAAGGAGGACATCATCTCGTCGACGGAGACGTCAAACATGCAGAAGATCTTCGATACTGCGATCATCCACACGGCGGTTGGAGACATCCACTGCAATCTGTTTGGCAAGGATGTGCCGAAGACGGTGGAGAATTTCTGTGTACACGCAAAAAATGGATACTTCAACAGTCACATCTTCCATCGCGTCATCAAGGGTTTTATGATCCAGACTGGCGACCCGACTGGTACAGGAACTGGCGGAGAGAGTATATGGGGCGGAGAGTTTGAAGACGAGTTTAGAACGCATCTGAAGCATGACAGGCCGTATACACTCAGTATGGCCAATGCCGGGCCGAATACAAATGGCAGTCAGTTCTTCATCACTTTGATTCCTACAGTAAGTCCCGCGGCTGCTTTTAACCCAAAATATTTTTGTATAAGTTGTAACGTTTTAACATCTCTCTGATATTTATTTATTTTTCAGCCTTGGCTCGACGGCAAGCACACTGTCTTCGGCCGCGTCGTCAAAGGAATGGAAGTGGTGCAAAACGTAAGCCAAGTAAAAACGAATCCGAAAACAGACAAGCCGTACGACGATATAAGAATAATAAGTGTGACAGTGAAATAATAGACTAAGCAAACTTTCCACGCAATTGTAAATAACGCCAAAAAGATTTTTATTTTAAAATGCAAAAAAAGTCATTTTCATAACAAACCACCACTTGTCTATATCACTCTTTCTTCCCCTCATTCACATGATAAGCAGCTCCTCTCGCAAAATTGTACGAATTCGTGAGAAACACGAAGGCGTTGACGCTCAGCAGATTATAGTTTTTCGGTATTATCACGACGGAGTACCTGCAAGTGGTTCATCTCATAAGCATCGATTGTATCAGCGAAAATTCACTCTGTGCCTATATACATATATATCTCGGTCTCTCTCACCTCGACCATATGAGCCCTGTGAGCATGAGGCTGAAGGTCTGGCTGAGGGAAATTGTGTCGACGGGTCGATTTATATCTCCGATACCGGCCAGTACCAGACCCCACTTGAAGGTCGGCGCCCAAAAGAAGATCGTCGTTGGCCCTGTTTATAAAGTGCTCATTATATTAAATAAGTTTAAAAATAAAGTCCGCGGCGTGACGCGCATTATAGGTGTAGTATGCATGTATGTCCCGGGCGGCCTATTTTTTGGCCTTAGATGTGCAATTCTTCGTTTCACGTTGTATGCTTTAATTGTGTGGGCTTCGAGTGTGTACTTATTAGTTTTTGTTTCGTGTTGAGGTTGAGCGACAATCGAGTATATTTGGCGTATATACCTGCCGGGTGCAGAAACACAGAGCGAGTTTTCTCCGGTAAATAAGAAGCAATGCGCAGCATGAGCTTCTGGTATTTCGTCGGATTCTTCGGAATCATTTTGCAGTTGTTAAATATTACACTTAATGCGTTAATTAATAATCTCTCTAAGTACAGCTTATCAAGAAAGCCCTTTGGGAAGCGCCATTTCTGTTTATCTTTTCTGGTCTGCTATTTTGTTTTCCATCATTCCATGAAGTAAGAGTTTCTTACTTCACGACACAAAATCTAAAGCGATAACTTATCTACCTCTTTATACCTACTACATAATTTAAATCTTTGTTGCTAATAAAGACGAAACGATACGTGCAAGCATCGCTCTTGCGGTAATTTTGCAAAATTGCCATTTCGTTATCACGAAAACCTTGATAATAATGTACAAGTATAACAAGGTGTGCATTAGGCAGTCATATTACGTAACGAGTATGTTATGAGCGCTTTTGCGCTGCGGTTTGCCCTAATTATTGCTAGGAAATTGGGTGTGTGAAATAGAAATAAACTATACCTCGCTGCCGATTTAAACGAATGTTACATATAATTATTTGGAATTTGAATGCGGTAAATATTTGCAAAAATATTAAATTCGCAAAAAATATATTTTTTAACCAAAAGAAAACAAAAAATTATTGCGACAAATAAATATATTCTATTCTTTTTATAATTACCAGCAAATAAGTAAATATAGCCTTTTACATTATACGTATATTTACGAATTTTCAACGAGTAAGAAGGTTTATTATCCCTTAACCAGGATATTTCGCTAACATCTCTCTAAGCAAGCACACGTGAGGTGAAAGTGAGCCACTCGTTGAACGGGCGTCTTATACCTACTCCGGGGGGGGGGGGGTAAAAGAAAATCATGATTTTAAAGATTAAAGAGCCAGTGAAAGGATCTAGGCCGCGTCTAAGGGTCTGAAAAGTTTTCCGCTATTTAGAATTTTAATTATAGCTTGAAATTTTTTTTTTCTAAAATAATGATAATAATGAACTTTTTGAAATTATTTTTTGTAAATATATTTAGGTTAAAAGTTTGATTTTTACTAGGTATGGTAAAAATATTTTATTTGGAGTAAAAGCATCAGAACAGAATTCTATGTGGTTTTCACCGAATGAATGTGCACGTAATATATATACGTTACTCGGCGTGTCAAACATTTCACGTTATTTACAAAATACTATACGTGTTTCTAAAATGTATCACTACAATACGTAGGTAACAATTTTTCAGAAAACTTTTATTTATCTTGTCAAAGGGGTTCATAACATTTCCTTGTCAACCCGTCGATATTTTACAAAACTTTTCTTTGCTAAATCAAACTAGAATATTCCAGCGCAGTACATACACAACTTTTCCGTGTATTTTGATTCACCTCGAAAGTTTTCAAAGTATCTCGCTAAACATATATTTCACATTCAAAAAAGGCACCCACCGGTTCTACTTAAAAACAACATATATCCATCCCCGCACCAAGTGTTCCAACAGCAAACCGATAAAACCCCATGTACTTCTCAAAACTCTCATGTCCGCCCTCCACCTTTTCAAAACCAACCGCACACACACACACTGCGGACCATCCATTTCCGCGCGACACGATTCTCGTAACTATCCGCACGAGTACGTACAGTTAGCTTGCCCTGAGAACCGATGTTCTCTCCTTCTCCTCGTCCTCGTCCGAGAAAAATATCTCTATTAGTTCTACTCCTCCTCTCTCTCCCCCGCACCCACGCGCGCGTATATAACTCCGCCAAGTTTAAACGCGCGAAAAGTTTGCTAAAAAGCGCGCGCGTGCGGCAGTAAGTATGTGTGTGTACAGCCACTGGGGACGCGAAACACCTGCAGCAGGAATTTTATGTTGCATACGTACGTACGTATACCTACGTACGAATTTACACGTGACGTGTGCTACGGGGATCCAGTGTCTCTCTCATCTGACTCTCTCGCTCGTTCTCGGGTACGGGAAAGTTTTGGCGGTGGTCGACGGTGTTGGGTTCGGTTTGTTGCGATGGACGGGCGAATATGATATTATTTTGTGGTAAAGAAATTTTGGCTACTCTCTTTTTTGCTTCCTCCTAGAGGAAGCTTTGTGATAGTAAAAAAAAAGTTTGTGAGATAATGTGTTAGGAATGTTGTTTAGAAAATTTGGAATCGAAATA
>JAPYZO010002697.1:0-14152 GCA_030522905.1 Torymus flavipes | reverse complement strand
CCCCGTGTAAAAATACGGATTTTCAAAACCATTTTTCTTATGATTTTGATCGGTAACGCTACCTAAAAAGTGGCCAAGGATGTCAAGTTAGGTACAACGAACAATAATTTATTATTTTAAAGATATTTTCGACAACTTCACCTAACGCAAGAACCTCCTTAATATTAAAAGTGGCCAGAGTTGAGATGGGAATAAAGTACTATATATAACTCGGGAGAAAAGTGGACGATTCCTTCGGGTGATTACTGCCCTTGCTTCGCTTCGCTCGCTCGGGTTACTGAACCCACCCGCGGGAAACAAGAGTGACTTTTCTCCCTTGTTACATAATGTACTATTTTTTGTCTAGCGGGCCGGAAGTACCACTTCCGTTCACGGCACCCGATCGCGAATAGCGTCCTGTAATTCGCGAAAAAATTACTTACACCAGTTGTATTTTCAACCTCGACATGCAAAAAAAATGGTATAAGCAGCACGGAACCAAATAAATTTTTACTGAATCTACATCACGTCAGAGTTTTTTTCTTAAAATTCAAAATTGAAAAATAAAAGCAGGTCCCTGTAATTGTTGGTAACAGGGGGGCCGCACATCACTTTAATGACCAATATAAAAATAGTCGAATATTTCGTAAATTACGGATGAAAAATGTAATTTTAAGATTTTTACTCATAAGGACGTACCTCTCCTGGTAATATCTTCCATAGTTTGTTCCTTGCATTCTGCAGCCGTATGACTACTGCTGCCGCAATTGTAGCAGGACGTTTTAGGAGGCGCGAGTGGCTGCGAATTCGTTGGAGCAGTGTTTGCCGGGGCGTACGTCACTACTGGCACTGCGGGTATATAATTCTGCTGCTGAGTTGACTGTTGCTGAGGCTGTTGCTGAATCGAGGCTCCCGGCGTGTTTTGAACGGCAACGGCTGCCGCTGCTGCAGCTACGGCAGGGGGTGGCGGCGGTGGCGTTCCGGTGGTCACAACATTGTTACTGCCTGGTGGAGGATGTCCAGGATACTGATACATCATCTCGCCGTTGGGCTGATAGGCTATAGTAGGATAGGCGCCGGGCCCAGGCCTCGCGTAGGCATGTGTGAAATTTGAATAAATACCGGTGGTTGGCCGTAAAGCCGGAAACTGAGCATGATGCTGCAGATATGCGGTCATCGGCGTGTGACCTGGCGGTGCTGAAAACGTCATACATGGTTGCAGACTCGTCGGTGGTGGTTGGGGTGGTGCACCGCCATTGACCATGCCTGAAGACCCGTGGCTCTTATGTCGCATCATACTGTGACTCTTACGCGGTCGCGGCCTGTCCTGATTTGGCTGCTGTTGTGACGGAGGACCTGACGGATGTCCACTCGAAGGCATGGGATGGTGCGATGGTGGTGCTCCACCAGAGTGTTGTTGTTGTGGATCGCTCGGCGCAGGATGAATTGGATTGTTGTCGTTTCCGACCCAAGGAACAGCAGGCGGCGTTTCAGGCGGCGAACGGCTGCCAGTGCTACCCTCAGAACTGCTACCGTGAGAAGCGTGCCTGTTATTTTCAGGTTCCAACCGAAGATTTTGCAGCTGTGCTATGCCATATATTGGCTGCCCGTTAGTCCTATTCGGAAAAGTCATGTTCTACGTTAAAGCTTACTTAACAATTTATTTTGAAATAAAAAGACACGCTAGACACGTTGGTATTTTAATTGTAATTATTAAATTATATTACCTTGAATAACGATTTTGTATCCCAGCCATTGGAACTGTAGTGAGACAGCTATAACACGGATTTTGCGTGGAATATATGGCGTGTGGGGCTTGAAACATTTGCATGTGCGTAGGATCCATAGGCGGCTGATATCGTCTCATATTTGCGATATGTACATGATTTTGAGGGTGATAACTCATCATCCCGGGATCCGGCATCACTACAGGCTTTGGATTGTCGTTTGGAACATTATCCATTGGTGCCATCTGAAATTTTCATCAAAATAAAATCGGTGAAATATTTATTGGTAAACTAATCTATATTTTAATACATTAACAAATAATGTACCTCTGAGTTTTCGATAGATTCATTCGTTGAATGTACATTATTGGGACCATCAAGTTTCTTTTCTGGAGTTTGATTTAAACCATTTGCTACTTGTGTCTTCATGTTATTCAGTACGTTTGATGACATATCGACTTTCGATATATCTTCATCGCTCAGTCTCCTTATCTGTTAGTAAAATATACTTATTATGAATCAAATCATCATGAATAAATAGTTATTAATTTCCATCCAGAAAAGTAAATTATGGTTAAACCATTATATTTGAATATATTTCATAGCATGTAAAATTAAATTTAGTTGCACATGTACTATTTTCACATTAATTTTTCATGTTCTTTCGTTTTGAAAATTTGAACTATTACAGTAAAAATATATTTGTTATTTATGATAAATAGTGGTGCTTCTTATTCAATAATTGATTATTGTGACGTTAGTTGGTAAATTAAAATCAGGAGACTGAACCAACAGAAAAATATATGCTTCAAAGAGGTAATTATTAGCTCTATCACAGTCGAGAACGAACCTCGTTGTTAGAACAATTTTGGAAATTGCCCTTGAAATTGGGCATTTCCTTATTGCCAGTTTCGCGTAACGCATCGCCAGATAGTGCAGGCTTCAATCGGGGTGGTGGTGGTTGTTGCTGTGACTTCGACAACGTCGTTGTGCTTGGGTCGACGATGCTGTGCCTATATGCGTTATTCAAGGGAGCAAGTGGTCGCGACGGCAGCAGTGGAGGGAGCGATTGGGGCTGCTGCGGCTGCCGGTTCGTGCCGATTGATGGTAGTGGGGGTAATGTTGTGGAGACGCCCTGTTGAATGAGAAGGCTTGATTTATCTATACACTTTTTTAAATAATAAATAAAAAGCACAATTTTAAATACCATTGAAGCATTACACACTTAAAAAACCTAAATTTAAATATCATAAGTCTAAGAATTAATAAGAAACATATTAGTTATAAGATTTCTAATATTTCTTAAACATTCACCAATGGTACCAAGTGAGTATTAATTATAAAATTTTCTTTCAAACATAATAACTCTACTTTTTTTTTATTTTTAAAGGTTTACATTAAATTATAAATTGCTGTTTAATATTATTTTTTACACTAAAACGCCTGTGCAAATAATACTATATCACCATACCCAGGCAGAAAGTAACATTTTCGCTCCCAGCTCAAAAACGCAAATGTGGTATTTTCGGTTCAGGTATGGTGAAAAATAGTATACGTACCACGGGAGTAAAATTGGCGAGATATGGACTGTCCAAGTTTTTTTCTCCCTAGGTGCGTAATATACTATAGGCACCAGTTTTCAATGTTTGTAAGCACTATAGATATTCACTATTATTAATGAAATTTTACAATTAATAATTATGCTTGTATACATTTTTTGATTGATTATTTTTACTTGATTAACTGTAATTAATACAATTTCTATATGTATTATTTAAAAATAGCATATTAAGTGAAAAATAATGAAAATATCAAATACAAAGATTTCAATTCATAGAAATATGATAGCATGCTATCTACAAATTATCAGAAAAACAGTTGCATCTACAATGCTTCATAACTACAACCCATACCTAATGATAGTATATAAAAATATTTTCTTTTTTTTCAATTTATAATATATTTTAGATTTTTACTTATTACTTTAAAGCATACATTTTTCTATGTTTTGATTAGTAAATAAGTCAGATATTTTAAGTAGAATTTATACTTTTTTATAATGAAGAAATAAAAACAGAATCCCATAAATTTATACAATTAGAAGTTGCAAAATATTTTTTTAAAGTATTTCTACTTGTACTTATTACGTTTCTTATATTTATAATATACTCAAGATCTGAAGAACTACACGACCACAAAATGTATTGTATTTAATATTAAAACTTTTTTTAAGCATAGTTGTAGTTTAAAGTTTAATATTTGTTAATAAAAACACCGAAGCCAAATTTGTACAAATCATTAAAAAAATAAAATTCAACATGCACATTTAAAAAAATTGTATTAAATTTGTATTAAAAAGATATGCAGCTAGACTAGAAATTCTCAAACTATTGAATAATACTACTAATTCTTATAAATAAACTATTAGTATAATGCAAGTCATACTTTCTAAATTATAGCGTTAATTTATATAGGTCATTTTGTATCTTTGATTGTGTTTTTATATATTTTGTAGGTACTCATTATGAGGTAGCAAGTTTTAATAAATCAAAGTATTTTTCTATTCCAGTTTTCGATTTTTCACATATTGACATGTTTACAAAACCATTAAAAACAAATTTAACAAACTAGAATGTTTATACTTCCAAATCTCTTGTTTAATTTTGAAAAATTATAAAACCAACATAAATAACGTATTGAAATACTAAAGAAAGTGTATTTCAACATGTTACTGCAAACAGTATTCTAAAGATATTAAAAAAAAAATAATAATAATAATTACTGATGGAATTATTAGAGCATTTTTAATTTAACAATCAACATATTTATCATAAAACTTTCAGATTTAAACAACTTTTTTAAAGAGAATTTCTACGCATTTTATATCGACATGCTCAAAACTGTCATTGTTACTCAAAACATGAGAAAATTATTTCTAAACATAAAAAATAGATTTGACACACACGCGCCCATGCACCAAGAATAGTATTCAAATATATCTATTATAAAAATAATGAAAATTTTACAATTTTACGAATAGGTTTTGAGTATAGATAATTTTTAGTTTTACGTTATGACAAAAAAAAAATCGGTTAATATGAAAACAGTAACGCTAACTTTCTTAATTTTCAGACTATTGCTTATTCTATTAAAGGTAGGTAAAGAGTCTGGGTTTTGAAATTTATTTAAGCCTTCAAGATATATATAGTAGCTTCATATAAAAGCATTTTTTTTTTCAAGTAAAAGGAAATTCTTTTATAATCCAAAGCAGATAAAAAATTATAGATTATTAACAATGAAAATAGATAAAATTAAATGTTATTTGATATATTCTGTACATTCAATATATTCAGATAGGGCGATTACTGTAATTAATTAAATATTTTCAAAACCACACATAAATTAAAAAAAAAATTCTAAAAATCATTAGGTACTTTCATTAAAAATAAATAAATAAATTAAATTAAAAAAATAAATCAAAAATAAAAAAAAATATGAGATTTAGAATATTTTTAAAATGTGAACTTGACCATGCTCTTTTGAAAGTTATACGAAAATGCAGTATGTTCTAACCAGGGCAGTGGAACTTGTAATATTGGTCTGGTTACTGGACGTAGAAGTCGATGTCGTCACTGTATTGGAAGTTGGTTGAGTAATTTGACTGGACGTTCGCGGTTGTTCATATTTCATAGATTGCTGCAGCGGTCCATTATTGTTGATATTATTATTGTTGTTATTCTTACGTTGCAATTGGCCCGTCGGAGAATTACTTCTGCTATGGGACTGGGATTGAGAGGGCGAGGATTGTCGGCTAACTAATGGAGAAGTAGGATAAGGTATAATGTCGTTTGGGTGATATATGAATTGGTTTGGAGCCATCATGACCTGACCTTGCCAAGGATGCATGGGATTAACTGACGGATAGCCGACTGGTACGTATTGAGGATGGCCACCTTGCATAGCCATTTGTTCAGGACTGGGTATACAAAGTCCAGGTGGTGGTATAGTCAAACCTGGCGGTATTCCTGGTATCATATTATTTCGCAAAGGTATTTCGCCTATAAAACATATGCATTATTTATTATTTTTTCCAAACATTATTTTATTGAAATGATTTGAACTTAAATTAACAAAATAGTAGTTTTTGTAAAGTGGGAATGGAATTACCGTACTATGATAGCACAAGTACTACGTGATCCGATAGAAGAGAAAATGGAATCGTAAAACACGATTTTCCGCTTGCAAAACAAGATGTAAAAATGCATTTTACGCCCGTATTCATCGAAAAGATTTTAACGCTTCGAAGACAGCTAACTTAAAGTAAGATTCTTTAACATAAAATTACTAAAATAATTTTACGCTAGTAAATAAGTATATTTATTTGTAAATTTTAAGAAAATTTATTTCCCAGATCTGAGTTATGTCATACTTAAAGTCTTATCAAGACACTTTTTAATGGTCTTATGAAAATTTTCAGCTCATACGGTACAAGGTATGAAAAATAAGATATTGAATCTGATGAAAACCTCGAATATTATTAATTTTCTTTAACCAAAAAATTAGAGTAAAAAAATTTTTTTTAATGTAATTCTAATTTTAAATGAAAAGAGATAAACTGTAATTTTTATAGATAATTATTTATCCTTGATAAATTAATTATATACTTCCAATCTTTAATTATTTATTGCTCCTTTAAGTACAATTCTTTTAATTACAGTTACATGTAACTACTATTAACAAGTTCACCTAAATGTAAATTAAACTATTTTTCATAGATTAAAAAGTTATGTAACTAACAAACCAGTTAATGTATGATGTCACAGTAAAGCAGAAATTGCATCAGGTAAGAGGAGAAATTTATTTTTACACAAATACTTAGGTGACTGGAAGAATTTACCTTGGAATTGTTGCATTGGCTGAACAGGTAACACACAATTATTTGTTATTTCTTGATCCATTCTTTCATTTTGATTTACACATGGTACAATATTCTAAAAATAATACAAAATTTCATTAAATATATTGGAATAATATTAGAATAGAAAAAAAGGAAAATAAAAATTAATTACTTGCGGAGGTTTGTACGGCAGAGTTGCCTGTTTGGGAATGTTGTGACGAGCTTCTTCCTCCTGCAATTTTAGAAATATATTGCCAAATGTGCTCTTCTGCTCATAATTAAAGGCTGGATGATTAAGAGCCATTGTATAGAGCAGAAGTAGCTCTTCCAATGGCTGATCATCTGGCGTGAAATTGGTCCCATTCAAAAAATTATTAATTTCTTGAAAGTCAAAGTTCGATAGATTCTTGTACAGGACCACTGCACAGGAGTAATTGCAGGAGTGCAACAGTGCCATGTACAAAGCAAGCTTTCGCCTAGTGCGTTTATCAGTCATGCCGAGATTTGTTAACTCGGCTAGGTCGGAAACATTGTTGGCACGATGCTCTGTGTCACGCAGGACATTATAGTCCCGCTTGCCCAGATCCTCCACACAAGTACCTAAATACCGTACTTCAAACGGTAGGCACATGTTTAACAGTGTGCACATTACATCAATGCGCTTATAACTGTAAAAATAAAAATAAAAAATACTTTAAAAGATGGTAAAATTATATTAATTAGTTTTTGTTGCAAATTTGAGTTAGCTTTTCATTTACGTTTAGTGCACTACACTGCATAATAACAATAACAAAGGTTTAGATATATTTGAAATTCTTTTATTAGGTAAAAATACAGAATCCAAACACGTATCTTCATGTAATTAAATATTGCAATATTAGTTTTTAATAATTTTCTTAATAGTAGTCGATTCCACATAAGTAATGATTTTATAAAATATATTCGAGAATTTTCTATTAATTTAATAATTTAAAAAAAAACTGTGCAGTAAAAATAAAGGTATAAAATAACTCTTAGTATCAAATCTGTTTAGCAATAAATATGTCTTTTTGTACTAGTGATCAGATATTTTACAGAAAGACACAATAATGCTTTTTTAAAATTAAAAACCCATTTCTGAGTCTTCCGCAGAAAAATACTATAAGAAATTACTATTTCTTAATTATAGATATATATTTCAAAATGTTTCTAAACAGAAAGCATCATTAGAATACTAATTTTTGAGGAGCAAACTGCTACTGGCAAACTTATCAAGTCAATATTTTAGTTTTTTTAAATTCAATAATAATATTATTCATCAATAATATTATTATTTAATTGAAAAGTCATGAAGTCTATTGTTACACAGAAATAAATAATACATATATCTAAATTAAAATTATTCAATGAAAGTACTTTTATACATAACTGAGAAGATCATAAATTTAGGATTTATTTTCTGTTGACTTTATTATTATTGTTATTATTACTGGTAAAATACAAGATTATCTGCTCATGAAGCTTACAGAATAATTTCCTCTTTGATTTATTATAATAGTTAACTACAGGATCTTTAATTTATTTAATTTAAGATATCTGTATATTGTAGATGAGATAAATGTGAAATAAAAACGATTGAATAACTTGGGCGATATACTGGAGAATTATTCAACAAGCTGTAAGTACAGTGCATGCGGTAATCGCGACTGAAAGTGTCGTCAATCGGCCCATCCGCACTATGTTTGGGAATTGCAGATTTCGGATCAGTCATTGATAACTAGTATACGAAATTTAGCAATCCCAAAGGTTAATGCAGGCTGCTGGGCGTTTCGACCGATCAAAATAAAACATTTCGCCATCGACTGGTCGTGTCGTGTGTGCGAAAATGCTTCCCCTCCCCCACCCGCCCCCCGCGTTCATCGACACCGCCATCGTCGTCGCCGAGCTGCGCTCTATAGCGTAGACGGGGCGCGTACATCTCATATAACGTATACGGCGGCGAAACGCGAGATCCGGAAAAGCGCAGGGCCGCCGCTAGCTATGCGGGGCGAGAGGGACGGGCAGACATTCACAGGGAGCCGATGGCGAAAATTTTCGCCAAGCGTGCCTCGCGCGATTTTCACTTTCGTTCTGCCGCGCGCGCTCGCGCTCTCCCCGGCCGCCCGTCCTTCTCGCATCCACTCTCAATGACGTGTTTTCCTCTGTGTCGCCCGCGGCCACGGGCCCCGTTCAGCCGTCCGATGGCTCGCGACAAAATGAAGCCGCGGCGCCTGAACTCACCTGGACAGATTCCCAAACCATGATACCACGTTCTCCTTACACACCATTGCCAGACAACATTGATACCACTTGAGATTAAAGAGAGGCGCTCGATGGTAGTGCTGGGGCCGCTGCTGCTGTCCTCGTCGACGTTGTAGCTGCGCCCGTCGATTCTCCGCTTTGCTTCTCGCTTATCTGGCGCGCGCTCGCACACGCTCCTTCTACCTAGCTGGCTCGGGTCTCGGCTGCTGCTGCCGCCGCCGCCACCGCCTCCTCCACCTCCTCTTCCTCCCTGGCCTCGAAGCAGCCAAGAAGGACTGGCGTCGCCGTCTTCCCCACTGCTCGTCGTCGACGTCTTCGTCTCCGCTGCTTCACTGTCGCTGCACCTTATCGCCGTCCTCTCTGGCTAGCCGTCTCCAAGAGACGGTAAATCGTCGCCGTGCTCGCCTTGCTCTCCCTACGCTGTGTGTACGAGCGCGTACGTAGGCGCGGAGTCGAATGCGAATGTGTGCGAGTACGTCAGTGCGCGTACATATATGCGTGTCTCTGTTTCGTTTCTCCCTCTTTCTCTTTCGTCTCTCTGGCGAAGCTAGCGCGCGCCGCGCGGAGAGAGGATCGATGCGCGCGCGCGCAGGCAACAGAGAGGGAAAGACGACGCACGGAGCAGAAAAGGACAGCCGGTGTCTCGGCTCTCGCTCGCCGTGACGCCGTCGTTCTCTTTCCCTCGGCTGTACTTAGGTTGGCGATGATCGCGAGAGCATGAGAGTTCGCGTACGGTGCGCAGATTACTTACTACCTACTCCTCGACAATCGCCACTACACCAGCCGCACCTCGAGCCGCACGACACACAGTTAGCGGAGATTCGTTCTTTCTCTATAATTCAGGCGAAAGAGAGCGGCGTGAAAATTCCGGGGTTACGGCAAGCAAAATCTCTTCATTCACATCTCCGCCGCCAGCTATCGGTATACTTCACGTATTATAATAGGTATGGCAAATGTACTGATAGCTTCAGCCTCGGCGCTCGCTCGTATATAGTTCCTGTTGCACACTCTGCCGACGACGATGCGCGCAGGCTGTTCGTATAGGTACTTTGTGGCATATATACTAAATGGAGAAGGAAAAGCAAATTTAGTGGGCCTATAAGGCCGCGGATGATGTCGACACATATACACATGCAAATATATAGGTGTACAGCTTGGGCAATTTCGAACAAGCAATTGTCGTTTGCCGCATTTGCTGCTCAACTGTCGCTCGGAGCGACTCGCGCCTAATCGTCATAATCAAATCCGAGAGTTCGAATACTTATATTCGTTTTGCTTTTTTTTTCTCCCTTGACGTGCGACAGCTTTTTTCCCTAAAAGATGCATGCCTCAACTGTTTGATAATTTTCTTTATTTGTAAGTCTATACGTAAAAGTCTAAGCCCTGCGCAGCTCACCTCGACGTTAGCAAACTTTTTGGGAGAAAAATATTAAGAACGCCCGAATGTCCACTCAATAAGATTAATTTGAATAACCATTAAGTTATATTCATAAAGAATATTATATTATTATTCAAAATATTGTTTCAAAATATTATAGCGACACAAAAGCATATAAGTTATCATTAGGTATAAAAGAGTTAAAAATTATTTTCTATAATTATTTCAAATGCAATTATGATGAAATCAGCAAT
The DNA here is from genome assembly GCA_030522905.1 of Torymus flavipes. Classification (NCBI taxonomy): domain Eukaryota; kingdom Metazoa; phylum Arthropoda; class Insecta; order Hymenoptera; family Torymidae; genus Torymus; species Torymus flavipes. The sequence continues at coordinate 3,637 of JAPYZO010002697.1, read as the reverse complement.
TTGCAGTAACATCTTCGCTAAAATATCTCCAAATTTAACACTATATAGGTTTTAGGATCAAAAGCTTCTCACCCAAGGAGTTTTTATTATTTAATACAGAAGATATACTTTGAAATATCCCTAGCAATGTTCTTTTGCAATGTGCAAGCCCAGTAAAAAATATGCAGATGAAAAAACAGCTAGAAAAAAATAGCTAAAATTACACCTGAAAATATAGCTGTATTCACCTGATTTCGTATAGGTTCCTATAGATTTTTGAAATAGATATTTATGTAGATTAAGTAGATCTGCATCTAAAATTTTAACTTACAAGCAGAGTGCCCGCCCTCCGGGAAACGGATTTTCATGGGGCTTTGAAAGTCGATTTCTGTTATCGAAAAATGAAACCCAGTACTCACAATTCCGTCAAGTGGACCCCTTTTTCTTAAAAAATGGGCAATCTAATCTCAAATATGCTCTATCTGTTGAAAATGATGTCCCTCTTATTGACTGTCGTTGCAAGATTTATCATACAAGACATGCAAAAATGATTATAAGAGTAAAAAATATTAAGATTTCAGAAAATAGCCGAAAATATAGCGTAAAAAAATGGTTAACAATACGACATATGAAATCGTATAAAAAAAGACAAATTTTTAGATATCTAATTTTTAGCAATCTAATCTCGATAGAGCATATTTGAGATTATATTGCTCATTTTTAAAGATGAAGGGCCATTTGACAGAATTCTGAGCACTGAGCTTCATTTTTAGATAGCAGAAATCGTCTTTCAAAGCCTCATTAAAATCCTTTACCTGGAGGGTGTGCACTCGCTCCTTGTTAGTTGAAAGGTCTGTTTGAATCGGTTTATATCTGGATTCACTTGGATCCTTAGCTGGATTTTGTGATATTGTTATCTAAAATAACGATTTGGTTTCCACACGAAAATAAGTAGGTTTTCATATGGATGTCATCAATAAACTGATATTAAACTGATTTTAATGCTTGAAGTAGAAATGAATAATTACGCGGATTCACCGTTTTTTGTTTTGATTTTCAGCTTGATTTTCATTTACAGATATTGCTTTCTCCTAGAGCAAGCTTTGTGATCGAAAAAAAGTTTTACGGACAGATTAACGCAGCCAACTGTAATCGGAATCCTCTCGGTGACCTTTACTGACCCTCCGTAAAAGTGTACCTAGCTCCGTCTTATGTACCCGACAACCAAACCTGCACTTATACGTCAATTTGATGTCAATCTGAGTCCGTTTTTACCGTTGTCGTAAGTTTGCTGTTAATTTGCCATCACTTTGTTATTTGGGATTACTTCGCGGGGGGCGCACACTGGGGATTTCTACTTTTTTGCGTTTAAAATACCTTCCGGTGGAACAGATTATTGGATCGACATAATTTTTTTTGTAGGTTGAGCCGGATTTTCGATAAATAATGTTCTTTTTGTGGTAGTAAGCAAACATGTTCAGAATTTTTAATTTTCATTAGACGCATTAGCTCCTTCACAAAAAGTTCATATTCGAATTCAGCGACCATGAAAATATTTACGATCAATATATTACCCTATATGCACGACTTTGTTTCGACTTGACCTTGAAATGACCTTCAAAATGAACTCCTGGACTGAAGCTGACTCTGGATTCGGACTCAGCGGCCTCAAAAACATGAGGCTATGATAATTTAGTCTACCAAACTGATCAATTTTTTGTCAAGGAACTAATGCGTCTAATGAAAATTAAAAATTCTGAGCATGTTTGCTTACTACCACAAAAAGAACATTATTTATGAAAATCCGGGCCAACAGAGTTGTGGGAAATTTATTTACCTACAAAAAAAAAAAAATAATTCCCTTTCCTCTGTCAAAATTTCAGCGAATTCGGCGCAAGTCCCCATGTTAAATTTCAATTCTAATTGAGCACCTATAGTCGACTGCTAATCCTGTTTTCTCGGATGTCCAAATCAAATTCATGAGGGAAAATACCCTTTCTGTTGGGGCATTAGTGCCCGGGACACTTAAAATGTAGCCCACTAATAATTTACAATTTTTCAATGGCTTTCCATTTTCAGTAAAATGTTTGAACATTTCAACCCATCTTTTGTCGGTTTTAACATAGTCTTTAACCCCCCTATCTAAATTCTCCGCAACATGTTTGGACACAAATGTTCTTTCGTCAAATAATTCATTTTCTTTTAAATTTGTATTTACATTTTCCATATAATATGTTATACTACTTTCAACTTCATTCCATTTTATAAATTTGTTGTTTAATTGCGTCCATTTAAAATCACTAAAATCTAAATATTGCTTACAGTATTTATTCAAATAATCAATTACGTTTCTGTAGAAGTTACGCACATGCCCCATAAAATAATTTTCAGTAATTTGTCCATCATTTATTAAAAATTTTAGGTCATTTTTCAATAATAACGGCACGTACCCTTGTTGTAAACGATCCTCGAATTTTTCTTTTAAATCTAATACAATTACACCTACTTCAGTAAAATTTAAATGATCACCTTCTAATTTTAATACAGTATCGTGAAATATTGAAGCTTGGTGATGTACAAATTTTAGCCAAAGTTCTGAACGAGAATTGGAAAAAAAGTTCTGTAAAATTACTGGACATTTTTCCTGCGATAAAAAGTACGATTGCAGTGGGCAAAACATTCTTAAAACTCTTTCTACCGCAGGAAGAAGAGCAAGCCATCGTGTTTTACAATAGCCTAACATTTTTTTGTACATCACTTCAACTTCGTCACAAAAAATTTTTAATTCAGCAGTACGGACGATGTAGATATAAAAATGCGAATAAATTTTAATAATTATATGTGTGTATCAATGTGTGCTGCACATCCTACGCCAACAATGCTTTTATTTACATTTTCCTTTAGTTTAAAAAAAAAACATTTTCACGTTCTTGGCGATTAACTTCTCCGAAGTTTGTATTAGCATTGTCAGCACAGTAGGATGACAGTTTATTCATAAGACTATGCTGTTCGATAACGCGCATTAAATTACATGTTATTATTTCAGCTGTTTCGCCAGGTAAATCTATAATATCTAATATTTTAACTCTGACCCCTTTTTCGCAATGAAAGTATCTAACTATTATTATAATCTGTTCTCCCAGAATGGTATTTTGAACGCAAAAAAGTAGGAAGCCTCAGTGTGGGGCGTAAGGCTTCTGCCCGCTTCGATCTGATGTGATCGTATCTCTATATTCGTCGTTAGTAGTTTTTGCTCTATTCATCCATTTCTTCTTTCTTCCTCGTCCCTTCTAAGCTTTTTGAGAATGTCTGACTTCGTACCACCCACCTTTCAAAGTCAGCATAGCTATCATAATCGACTCAGGAGTTTCTCTGATCTGGAGATAGCAATCGAGTTCTTCTCGTTCTTGTTCGTATCGTGTGCAGTCACAGAAGACTTGATCAGCATCCTCATTTAAGTCCAGACATACTGGGGACGGTATGCTAGTTTAAATCAGTTAAATTAAAAACTGCTTGAGGTATAAGTAATTGACTTCCCCGTGTCTTCTTTGGATCCAGTCTTCTATTTTTTTATAAGGCGATGTGTACATCACCCCTTGTCGCTGGAATCCCATCTTCTTTGCCACTCAGCCATTGTCTGTTTTCTCGCGGAATCCCA
>JAPYZO010002696.1:0-14153 GCA_030522905.1 Torymus flavipes | reverse complement strand
ACACGTTTTTTTGCTGAGCGTGTGGAAAAACGAACTTTCCGCACAGAGTGTCGAAAAAAATAAAAAACGTCCGCTGCACGCGTTAGCGGGCGGTAAAAATCCAAAAGCTGTCGTAAATTGAAGAAAACGTGAAAATCTATACTTACGATGCCAAAATATGGTGTGCACCAAGGGCTAAGTGGGTTTTTTGACTCAGACTCGGTCTAAAAAAAACCCACTTTACGTCCTTGACACACAATATACTATTACGCCCGCTACGAAAATTTTACACCCGCTCACGGAAGTTTTACACTCGCTGTGAAAAATTTACGTCCGCCCGAAAATTTTACGCCCACTCTGTGACTGTTAGACCCGTTGGTCTAAAAGTGGTTACATTCGGACCTTTTTTTAGGTTGAAAAAACGTGAAAATCGTGCCATTAAAAAATAATGTTATAAGTATGTGAATTATCCAGCTGTCGAGGTGGTTTTTAAATGACAAAACCAATCGTCAGTTTAGACGACGTTTCGGGCATTTCTTTATGCCCCTCATCAAGGCTATATTACATTTTAAACAGCGTGTTATATAAGTAGTGACTATACGGCCAGTCAAAGACGCCTTTTTCACTGGCAGAACTAAAATCGGTTGAAAAACAAAAAAGATTCCAGTGATTTATCAATAATTATTTGTCATAACAATATCTATAGTTCGTGTCGACATTCTGTGAAGAAGTTATCTTTGTTATGTTAAATACTTCATTTATATAATACATTGACTACCTTTATCATTTTAAATTAAAAAATGACATTACTGCAAGTAAGTATGTTTTTTTTTTAAATTGTAGGTAACCGCTTCATTTAGCATTGCTTTGACTAGGGAGTCGCGGAAGGGCCACCTTAAAAATATTTAAATAGCATTTATGTTTCCAAACAGAGAAATAGTAAAATGGTCCATAACAGTTGCCAATAAAATTTATTTATTAACTAAAGTTTTATTTTTATAATCATTCATTGTGTATAGTAATCAGTGACTTCTTGAGATTTAAACGATTTCCATGTATATTTTTCCATAGAAAATTTATTAAAAACACAGAATAAAAAAATCGAGAAGGTAATATTCTTTTATTCATCTTTGAATGACTAATTATATATTACATTGCACCGTGCGAAATTGGAAAGATATTTTGTATTTTCTTTGTTCTATTATCATGTCTATTTTATTTCATTGCTTTTATTCGATTTTTATTAAAACGTTACTGGCTGTTTGCACACATTTCAATAAAATTTATATAAAAGATATTGCAGATAGTGTATATAAATTATAAATCACCTTATGTTTTTTATCTTTATTTAATTAAAATTACAATGACAACGCTATATTCTAAATAACGCGAGTAACATATCAGTAATGAGTACCTCAGGGAATAAATGACAATACTTATTCCGTTTTGAAATTTTTGTATTTACAATTATTTTCCATCTACTAGTTTTTTATAATACAAAAAAAGAGTGTACTATATTATAGTATATAATATACATTAGAATCTGCGAGGGAATAAATAATTGTTGTGCTCCATGCAACTCCACAAGAGTCACGCTTTAATGAGATGATCATATCGGTATAATGGATCGCTTGAAAAATGTACAATTCTCATTTAATTTGCACCCATCTTAGAGCATGTCTACAAAGTTTACATTTCACTCGCTATTTGTATTTTATATTAAATTACGTAGAATTAATTACAAGAGATTGCTAAAAAAGTTTCTTTGAAGCCTTCTTTTTCACTCTTTATTCAGAAATCATAAAAGGGAAAAAATTCGACAAACGAAATTTTTTTCAAAATTTCCTTTGCCGGAAGTAAATATTATCGTAGAAACGCTTATTTTTGTTTTTATAGAAAAATGTTTAAAAAACATTTATAAGGCTTCACATAGAATCACGCAAAAATGGTTAATTTAATTTGCGAGTTGCATAGATTAGATGTTTTATCGTATAAGAAGATTATAGATTGTCACAAATTATTCTTACGAAACTAAAATCTACAACGATGTAGTGTACAAAATTTTAATTTTAATAGTCCACATTATTTATAGAGGTAATTTTGGTAATGAGAATCTCCTATGTTTACGTGATCGTTTATATAAAGACCTGAACATTCGCATTCTAAAAGATGCGTATGTCGTTCTTATTCTTGTGGATAAATGATAGGAGACAACGATCGTTCTAAAAAAAATGTCGACTTTTTCAAAGAAACTTTTCCATCAATAATCGTTTGACAAATTGTGATCTTGATTACTCGAATCTTTCGCCAATAGCCCATAAAAACAATATGTACTTAAAATTTACAAATTTTCCTTTAAAACTTTAATTTACAAATCGAAACGCAAGGGGAACAACAGTCTACACCTAAACGTTTAATACAAACTAATCATCAGCTTCGACGTATTCACAGTCAATTTTCATATTATGGATTTCGTTAAATCGACAGTCTCTCTTATAGCACGCATGATAATTCTCAATCATGAAATAAGAGATGATAAAAATAATTCATATAAGTTAGCCTTAGTTGTGAGCATTTTCGTTTGCTCTGGTTTTTACACAAAAAGCCATAGTAATCTCTGCACGGGTATTAAGAAGCTTAGCAAAATCTTTCTAAAAATTTTCTATTTTAATTCAATATAGCTTCAGCGCGTAATGGCTTTTTGATAATAAATATGATTCTTTCAAGTTTTATAATAAATCTTAGATAAAAAATTTATTTATTCGTGAAAATTATTTACAAAATGCAGGAGATTTTTTTTAATAAACTGACGATAAGGAATACTTGCGGTCTTTCTTCAATGCTTCAAAATTTCTTGTCTGATATTTACCAAATTCATACTTAATGGCAGAAAAACTACCGTTGATTATGAATTTGGTAGATATCGGACAAGAAAATTTTGTTCGTGTTATAATGGACACATTACATGCTACATTCAACTGCCATTGAAAAAAGCCGTTAGTTGAACCACATTTTGTTATAATTTTTGTTATAATATTTTTCTACGTATCACAATACTTTTTTTTAAACGATATTATTACAAATATTTTAATTAATAAAATTACCTATTTTAACTTTTTAATTTGACAAATATATATGTATAAAACTTTCAATTTTTTCTACTTTGAATAAAAAATTTGATTTGCATGTCTTATACACGAATATTATTTTTTAATAATTTAATAAAAATCATATTTCCTTTCTTTCTTATGTCAAAGAATAGTCTTTTCTGTAATTTTGCAAAGTTTTTCACGAACAAAATAAATAGAGAATTATTGTGAGAAATGGCTAAGCGATACGAACACTAGTGACAATGATTTTCTTGAAAAAAAAAGATAAAAAATTAGCCAATGCTTAGCATTTTCTCTAACGCTTCGCTTTTTTACTTGTTTATCTCATTTCTTAATTTACTTGTTAACTGTAATCTAATTGAGTTATTGTGCTCGCGAATAAGTATTTATATGATATGTTCAATAAAACAATCACTGTGAATGATGATATTCCACGTAAGATAACGCGCAATATTCCTAAAAATATAAAGCCACTTGTGCCAACATTACAAAATCAATTGTTTGACAGCCTCGAGATTAATTAAATGCTAAAACTGTTAACATTTCTATTCACGAAAAATTTATTTTTCTACAAAAGAAAAAAAAACAGTGCATGGTTCAGAATTTTTTATTTTTATTAATTATTACTCAACGCCTTAGGAAATTATAAAAACATGAGATTACATGAAAATAAATTAAAAATCAATATGAAAAAAATTAAAAGTAAATTAAAATTCAAGCGATTGCTTCAAACAATTGCTGCATAATAATTGTAAATGAAGAAAGATACTAATTAATTATTACTTAAAATTACTTTTTTATGATTGCACTTTCATCTTATGAAAATTGAATCCTCAAATAAAGATTTTACAAATTTTATAACATTATCCGCTAACATATGTTTTATTCAGTTTACTGCCATAATTTCTTAAAAATTAAAAAATTACTGACTAATATTTCGATACATAAGTAATTCTAATTACAATTTTAATGAAAATATAGTATAGGTATTTTAATATTTCCCTATTATTCAACTGTAGGTGTCATATTATGATGAATAAATGTCATACAACATTATATATAAAATTCAATCTTTGATATGTCAGTCAGTAGGCAATTATTACTTTGTATAGTACAGTGTATGTAATAAACTAAAAATTATGGTTTTGTTATAAAACCTTTCAAAAAATAATTTTGAATAATATAGAAGTTTCTTCACTTAAATTTGTATAGCTCCATTTGTTCTGATAATTAATAAAATAATCAACCACAAAAATGAGCTCTTAATTTATATAAAATATTACAAATAATGAAACGCTAAAAAATCAAAGTAAATGAAATAATCTATGAGGCTGTCTAACAAAGTAAAGCCAGCACAAGTGTGCTTTACACAATCGACATTACAAGTCGAGGGCAAATCGAAAGAAACATTTTAAATACATATTTTTTATATCAAATTTTTATCCCTATTGTCTTTTGAAACTTTAGAACATCAAGGTCTGATCAGCGTACATATCTTTAAATATAAAGGTTTAAATAATTATATAAACGTATTTTACTTTTACGGGTATTATAAAAGGATATTCTATCCATGACATTAACGAATTAAATATAGCATGGAATGTTTATGAAGATATATTGATAGTCTAGTAAATTCAATAAGTTTTTATGTTATGAAAATAATGAAAACTGTTTAAAACAAGAAAATAATTTCTAGTAATCTAACATTAGCAACTCTTAAAATCAATTTTATAAATACATTTAATATTCTACAGTATTGATTTTCAATTACTATGAAAAATGAACATAAGAGTTCGTTGTGATGACTAAATTGTGATTTTTCAAAGAAAAAATTATTAATATAACAAGAAAATATAACTGTAAAGTGTTTGCATAAACATGTAACAAAAGTTTTTCATTCATAAAAAATAGATCTTTAGATTTGCCCTTAACAGAACAATGTTTGCATGGATAGGTTTTTGTAGACGTACATACAATATTTCATATGACGAAAATCACTAACCATTGCAGGACGTAAGCGTTTTTTTATTAGAACCTATCAACAGTATTTCCTTAGTCATTTTATACGATTTTTCACTAACAAGTGCCGATATGTTACAATCAATCTGTTTTGAAGCTGCCGAATAAGTTGCGCCATCTGCTTATTGCATGTAATAATTGTATGATACTATGCAAGAAACCGATTCATTTTCCTACTTAACTTTAGTATCGCATTTATAGATATTTTGTTATTATGGCATATTTCACGTTCATGATTATTCTTATAATTTGACAGTATGACATTTAGTAAACATCAACCGAGAATTTGCCAAAAAATTAATTTCTAATAAATACTGTAGTACTACTTTTTTCCTAAAATGATTTTCACAATAAAATAAAATATGATTTATAATATACACTCAAGAGGAAATCTCTTAAATACGTATATATGGATACAAAAAATTACGCGAGTATTTGTCCTTAGTTTTTTTACTCATGCATCGCAATATTAAAAACATAAAGGAAGTGCAAAGTTCAAAATATCAGAAGTAAGACATTGTATTAAATAAATATATTTTTTAAATGATAGAAAGTTAGAAATGCAATCATCGAATACGAATATACAGATATTGTTAAATAACAAATATATTTTCATGGAACTCTTTTTGAATCTTATAAAATGTAATTGTACTTTGACATTAATGAATAGTTTACACATGCAAGAGAAAAAATGGTTGCGATTTTTCGTTTATGATTTTCTATATTTTTTAATCTCATACCTAGTATTCAACGTATTTCGAATATTTTGAAATAAAATTCATAAAAATTAATACAACTTATTTTTAACGGTTTTATATTGCTGCAGCATGTGCTTTGTACCTATTGTTGGCCTGCAATTAATAACGTCTAAAAATAATTGATACTAAAATTCTAGATTATATTTCATTGGTATAAAGCAAAATCACGAAATACAATTTCAGTCCGATATTTCCATCGAGTTTTACATTCGTTCAATACGACTCATGCAAATTTTCTTTTTCAGGAAAAGTTTCATGTAAAATATCGATGTTAACATCAAGAATATTTTATATCTAAACTAACGATTTTTGCTTCGTTATTGCATTATTATTCATTTTTATCTCAATTGACAGATTAGTAAGATCTATGTTGAAAATTAGCTTGTATGGCTTATAAGCCACTTGGAAATGTTTTACATTAAAAATTTGACACCGTAATACAATTTTTATATTACATAGCACACAATTTTATTTCTTATTTTTTAAAGTAAAAATTTCAAAGATTCCTTGCAAAAAATTATGACGTAGATAGAAGCACAGTTTCGAGGTGTAATAAAGTAGTATTCAGATTATATGTGAATAAATTAAACCAAGTTTGATCCATTTGATGTAGGTCACAACCTTATTTATTTTTGAGATATTATTACACTTTTGTGCAAGTTGAGACCAACTCGTCTTAAATTTATTTCAATAGTTTGTTGTTTATTGACATCTATCGGTTCTAATAAATACTTTTTCTAATTTTAGTAAAATGAGAAATTACTTTCATTAACTCAAACGTTAATGAATCTGTTCTTCTAAATACGTTTGTTAAAATCGGTACAATCTTTCATTACACCGATTTACATTTTCCCTATCCAGCACAACAATTTCAAACATTTTTCATCCAATATTAAGGTATTAAAATAGTCTTTTCTGTTGTCTCCAAATGAGCCTTTGGATTAGAAACTTCTTACGTAAATGCAATATTCACTAGAAGTATTAACTTAAACTCCTGGATACGCTTGTATTTCTAATTCTTAATTCTTACACAGATATAACTTGACTCATTACTTTGCAGATCAACGACCCTGGTTAGAAAATTTCGTTGAATAAAATTATAACAATTATAAAACTAATTGATTTAAAGCGTGATTTCACTCGATTTTTACAAAAAATGAAACATAAATTACTATTTAATTGATATAAATAAGAAAATATATCAATGATTATTGCAGATATATACAATTAAAATTAAAATAATAAAATAATTAGATTTAGACCCTATTATAACTTTGAATAACCGATAATTCAATGGAATCTAATTATTTCATTTTACTAAAATTGATTCGTACAATTTTATTTATCATAAATTGACATTTGATTTCTTATCATTTTCTTATTGATTTATTACCAATTATTGGTTATTATTAAAAAATGATAGAATTTGAAGTTGTTATTTTCCTTGTCATTTTCTAACCAGGGAAATTTATCATCATTAGTGATTTGACGATGAATTAACTGATTGCTGTCTCCTTTCAACTTTAACAAATATGTCGATTGTTTTAATATTCTAGTAAAACTCTCACTTTCTGTTCAGACACTTGGCAATTCTTTCTAAATTTAAAGAACGGCCTGTGCGCTTTGTTTCTTTTAAAATCGGGCATGTTAATAACTTATATTTAACAATTCATAAGTTTATAATTGATTCATTTTTTAAATAAAAATCGTATCTATATAGCATTTTCAATTACATTTTCTAATCAAAGAAGCCGAGTTGAAAAGGTACATAATAGTCCTAATCGCCATCACGTTTATTTTGGTCCTCTAAAAAAAGAACATGAAAAAAACGAATTTTCCTTCTTTGCTCTTAAAGATTATTGGGGCTCAACATAGTCTTGAAGACCCATCACAAAACTACGCACTTATGCACGTATGTATACTTCATCGACGGTATTTTGTGTCAAGCTTTCTTTGGATACGAATCTCACACTGTTCCTGTGTATTTTTCTTCCGGGATGCTTATAAGAAGACTGTATGAGTTTGAGGCAATTTGAGCGTCGCCATACTGGCAATGAGTAGCGCCGCTGCAGTCAATAATGAAGGTACAACTAAAGGTGCACCCACGAGCGTTTCATAGGTTGCCGTTCCTATGAGGCCAGATATTCGGATTGCAGCTGCCATTAGTCCAAAACCAGTACATCTGAAATAATAAATATATTAGATTTTAAAATAATTTATCAGTAAATATGTAGTACAGTTTAAAAATAAATATAAACTTTTTAAATAATTCATCAACGAACATATGTACACTTTATAGATAAGTTATACATTTGCCTTACAGTAATTAAATTCATTATTTTGATTGATTTAAAAAAAAAATTTCATGTTTACCTTAAATGTGTTGGGTAACATTCAATAGTTACCAACGTTAGGGCTGTCCAAGCAATGGCAAATATTGCAATAAAGCCACTTTCAAAGCCTAGAACTGCTGTGCTATTTGTACTGACCAATAACAGGCAAAGTGCAGCAATGGAAGAGAGGAACAATGAAACACCTATAACAGCGGGATGTGTTTTTCCTTAACGTGGATAGTCAGAAATACTATTCTTGTATAATATTTTGTAGAATGACAATTTCATAAGGTTAAAATTCAATAATAATTTCATTATTACTGGATAATTCACATTTTAGATATTTATGTAAAAGAATAAATACGTTTACCACAATATACTTCTGAAATTCTCACTCGGTTTTATAGTAGATATATATTTTATCGATTATTTTATAGAAAATCACAAACCGATCAGTTTTGGCCGCTGAAGAACTGTGAGTGCCAATCCAGCCAATGCAGCTGCCGGTACAAATGCAAGCTGAGCCGCAAGTTGACCGTGCAGTGCTTCCTCAATATAGATATTGTAATCCAAATCGAGAGTAGGACACGGGCCACTCAGACTGAGTTCAGTATTATTTTCTAATTTGCATCTAGTAAAAACTTGTGCAAAGAGATCGGTGTCGATGAATCTAATAAAATAAAAAAGAGAAAAACTGAATAAGCAAACCGTTAATTCTTTAAACTTACATAAAAAATGTTTGTGTACTTACTTGGAATCGACAATTATACTATCAGTGAAGTGCGTCTTACTAGATTTTATACTACTGAATTCCACAGATTGAAATGTGCAATTATTGAAGTCTACATGACTGAATATTATTTTAGAAAATCTAAAAATTAAAAGAATAAGTTTGTGAAATATTTTATGAAAAGTATTCAGAAAAAGTTTAGTTTCTTACTTGCAGTTCTGGAATCTCGAGTCTCTATATTGACGATTTTCCAAGGAACCAGTAAATGTTTTATCCACGTATTCTTGACCCACGAACCTCTTTGTATGGGCTTGATATTCTATTGATCTCAAGAGTTTAAGATACTCAGGACACCATAGCATTAGTCCATACAAGCTAGCACGTAAAATGAATTGATTAATAACAATATATAGGATTATTATGCTTAAACATTGCTATTTATAAAATTATACCCAAATGATGTAGTTGACCAAATGATGAGAAGTACTACAGTCACTTTTAAGTGAGGACCTGAAAATAACTCCATGAAAGAACTCCAAAACTATAAAAGAAAATTATGTACACAATGAAAATGAAAAGAATAATTATAATTTATTTTTTAGCAATTTCTTTTACCATTTCAATAGAACACATGATGTCTGCCAAGACACTAGTATTATGGTTAGCCGGAGAAGGAGGAGCTAGACCACGTGGCCTTTTATTTGGAAGCTCTAGTTCAGAAAGTTGATATTGCGCTCCTGCAGCACTTTTTTGTGCATTATTCTTTTTGTATATTCTCTGTAAAAATCGTAACGTTAACGCACTATTGTTATGCACAAAATTCATATCAAAATAAAAAATTACAAATTAATGTATTCTAAAGTCATAAAAAAATTACCTGATAAACCATCATAGCCTCGACATCGCGCCCAGCTTCAACGAGATATCGCGGGCTCTCGGGCAGAAATATGAGGCCAACGGTGGCACACAGCGCCGGTAGGCAACAAAGCAGCAAGAAGCGGTGCCAGGCGCTAAAGTGTTCCTTGTTCTCAAGCACGACCATCTCGCCGGTCGTTGGCACCACCGCCCACGCGAGCAGCGCCGCATACACGCCTCCAAGGGCGCCTGCCCCGACTAAGAGGCCGATCCACTTGCCGCGACTCGCGCGCGGACAGCATTCGGCCAGATAGGCAAATGACAGCGGTAATGATCCGCCAACCCTAGTGTTTTTAAATTTCATTATTTTATTCTGTTCAACTTAAATTAATACTTTATTATAATTTTTTTTTCAATCTACACAATTAATTCATGTTCAACATAATAAAACTTCTGATAAACTTACCCAATAGCAGAACAGAATCTAGTACACATAAAAGTTCCGTAAGTAGGCATGAAAGTAGCAGCTCCACTGAACAGAGCATGAACGGACATTGCAGACAACAAAGACCTTCTTCGTCCTAGACGATCTCCTAATCCTCCCCAACAAATACCTCCAATAGCAAGACCCATTAAAGTAATATTGCCTAAAATAAAAATATGATATTTAGAAATACATGATATTGTTATATATTAATAATTCTTTTGCCTTTAAATCACAAACTAATACTTTATTTTTTTGGATATTATTTAACTAGCAGATTGTATCTAAAGATTTATTGATATTTAATGCTATTCTTACCAAGCCATCCCTTTTCGCTGTCTTCAATGCACAATTCAACTTCTGCACTGGGCAGAATATATGGTACCACAAAAAATTCAACTGTATCTGCAGCAAGGCAGAGACCAACGTAGAGTGCTGCTATCGCTTGAAAATACCCAACTCCAGCCTGCAATAAAAAATAAAAAATAATGTTTCGATATTCAAAAAATACTATTATAGTGAATCAAAAGTTAAATGTTGTATGTCTTATTTGATAGAAAAAATAAAAAGTTTATTCAAGTTGTAATATTAAAAATAATTTTAAAACTGTTTTCCTAGCTGATTAACTGCACCTGAAAGATGATATATTATAGATAATACAAGGACTTTAACCTCGTAGAACTGATAAAGTATCAGTGTTCAAAATAATTGAAGAGTTAAAATAAAGAAATGCTCTTTTTTCTATTGTTACTTTTGAAATAAAAAAAAAAAAAAAATTAATTGTGTTTATAAACAATGTCTAATAATTTATTAGTATTTTAAATGTATCCGAGAATTAATAAAATAAAACTCTATGCTTTCATAATTTTAGCTGTAAATTACTAACAAGTATTATCCACCTATTGATTTTTTAATTTATTAATTAATATTAATATATTCATAAAACCAGATAATTACGTCTGAGTTTTAAAGAATAAAAAAATAAATCAATGGACATTATTAGCTACCTATTTAGTAAGTAAATTCTTTTGTAATTATTAATAAGAGAACTTGAGATATCTTATTATTCATCAGCCATGCACCTAAAGAAATATACGCAGTGTCAATCTCGCGCGGCGCCGCAAAAAAACCTGCAAAAATCGAACCTCCTAGCAACGTGAAAACTCTTTCTGCAGATTTCGTATAACGAAGTTCTTTTGTTACAAAACACGGCAACTTTAAAAAATCCGTCGAAACGTCGACCTCCTTATTGACGAAAACCCCATCCAGAAGCCACGGGAGTCCTAATAAATAAATACCTAGGGTGGACGCGACGTCAAAACAAAGAAACATCGAGCAAAGTGTAGTCTCCATTCCACTCTCCGTTTCATTGTTTTTATAACCTCAAAGAGCGCGGAGAATACTGATAGGAGAGAAAGCCCGTGGGCGTCAGTGCGCGACGATGCTCGCCTCAGGCGGTCAGGGCACATAAGCATAATTACAGGAAAATCCTGGACGTAGCCGGGCAATTCGCTCTTGGACTTGACGAACGAATCCTCGGGGACCTCCACCTCCTCCATGGTGGTATATCACACGCGTAGCGCAGCGGGGGAGGTGACAACAAACGCTGGCCTCCCGTAGCTGCTGCAGCGCTACGCGAAGTATACGTGCACTGTCTATATGTCACTGCTTGTGTGTGTGATATGGCTGCGAGCGATCAGGAGCAGTAGCAGCTCATCCGACGACGGTCTTATTGGTGGCGGCAATCGACGGTGCTGATGATGCGCCAGGAGTCCCTCCGGGCATCCTTGCGTGCAGAGTAGGGTCGCTAACGAGGCGGATACCAACGCGTACGTATACGCGACTGTATTATGGTTTGGGTATACCTGTAGTATACCACAATAGCTGCGATGCGGCACTTTTTTTATTCTCAACCGTGCACGCGTTGCGTTCCCTCGCGCGACTCGCACCAACACTGCGCTCTCTCCGCACGGTGCTTTTATTTTGGCTTTCTCGTCTCGCTCGTTTGCGTGTGTGCGCGGGTAAGTAGAAAGTATATCTACGGGGCGCGCAGTCACGCACGTAGCCCCCGGTTGCGCTCCCGCAGGGGCTTTCGACGGGAGCTCGGGTTACCTGCTGCACTCTATCTCTAAAGCCGGTGAACGAGTTACAAGCGTTTTTTTTTCAAAGGAAAAATTTAATTAAAAGTCACGATTTTTCAGTTTTTCTGGCTGAAGGATAAAGTTGTTTGGAACTTCCGCATGAAAGGCTATAGAAAAACTATCCAGAGTTGGTCTATACATTAGTTATCAATGAATAAATTCTTTACGAGAAATTGAAAAGCCACAATTATATTACGGTTACTTTTCACCGATAAAAGCTACGATGCGTAAATATATATCCCTATTTTATAGTTGATCTTCTAAACTACAATAAAATGTGTCTAATTGAACAATATCCTGTTAAGAAAATATATTACGCATATATGTATATTTTACCACTATTTTTACTGGAACTTTCTTTCTATCAAATTACGAGGCACAAGCCAACAGAGTTATTACACAGTCTCAATCAATTTGTTTTTGATCTTCGATGAAGCGATGCACGTTAATAATGGGTCAGGGTCCTTCAAGGTAGCCGCGCGCATTTCCGACCCTGTCATGTTCACCGCATTCACCGATGAATGCTAACGACGTTATTTGATCACGTTTTCGGAATTACGTTCAAATAGTGCGACTATTTAGTTGTAAATGACGTTAAATTTATATAGCTCAAGTAACCGCATTCCGGTTGATCGTCATGGCTTTATTGAAATATGAGAAAGATATTAATTGAATAAATGGTTATAATTATTTTTGCCTAGACGCACGAATCTTATTTAAATTATAAAGTGCACAGTTGCATAAGTGATAAAAAAGGGAGTTTTAATATCAGTTTATTTGAATGCTTGCGTACCTACATTCTTTGGGAATCCGACCTTCACACATCATTGCAAAAATCTCACGGTCTCACGCTTCGTCCCTCAACGACGAAGATTTCGAGGACGGGGTAATCGTGTATTCCGATCCCGCTTCCACGTTAATATTCCCCATTTCCTGTTTAATTAATTCTCTTTGAAGATTAAATACTTCATGTTCCACCGCTCGATCAGTTTGTGTATACGTATATGGTATCCTTAAGCTCTTATGATTTCCATATATTAAGAGAGATTGGGTCACGTTGTAGAATACGCCCAGTAAGATAAATTATGAATTTGAATGATTTTTTTATGTAGCTATAATTCTGCTACCTTTTGTTCAATTGTATACGTTTTTGAACGTTATTCCCCTATGTCAGAATTCCCATTTCCCTTTTTATCCAGACTATTCATCGCGAATGTACACACGTTTACGTTGGAAACTTTATAACAAATTCTAAAAGACTTTATGAGTAACCTAATATAAGAGTATATGAATAAACTTGAATGAATAGCTTTTCCCATACAAAAACGATTAAAGGTGTTCCGCTGACGAGCAATATTAAGTCTATAGGTATCATGCGGGAACAAGTTGTTGCTTCCGAATATAAAAGGGGATAATTCAAAGTTCGTTTCGAGATTCCGAGTTGTCTCCTTTTCGAATTGGACTCTGAATTATCTCTTAACAAAATTTTTTTTGTCTTAACAAAAAATAGCTGTACGTACGGCAGATTTTGATTAAATTCCATAAGTTTCGACTGTCCACTCCAAAAGTTTTTGCTCGTGATTTTGTTATGCTAATTCTAACCCTAGCAAACTCTACTATTTTTACCCAAGATTCAGGATGTCCTAACTTCTTTTTTTACTCCTTTCTTGGAGTATCTATACATACTTACTAAAAATCTTTATTAAGCTCTGGCTATGATAATAATATTAACAAAGAAAATTCC
>JAPYZO010002695.1:0-14385 GCA_030522905.1 Torymus flavipes | reverse complement strand
GCTAAAAAATGATGTCTCTTCTATTGACTTTCACATTGCAAGTATTTAAGATACAAAAATGAGGGAAGAAAACTATAAAAGTAGGTAGTAAATCCTAAACTTTAAGCCCTGATTAGTTAAAAACTATTAATTTTTTAGGAAATTACAAGCAATCAAAGATAGCGTACGAAAATGGTTAAAAATTTGTCTTTTTAAATAGATCGTATAGTTTATTCCCTTGTTTTTGTATCTGAGAGTCAATAGAAGAGACATCATTTTTTAGCATAATTTAGGATATTTGAGATTATATTGCCCATATCTCAAGAAAAAGGGCCTATGAGATGGAATTAGGCGCACTGGGCTTCATTTTTAGGTACCAGAAATCGACTCTCCAATGCCCAAGGAAATCCGTTTCCCGGAGGGTGTGCACTCTCCTTGTAAGTGTTTCTGATCTCTCTATAGAGCGTGGCGAAAGAAGCGCAGGGTGTAGAGTGTACCGAACACCTTGCGCGTTACGTGCCTTGCGTGAACTTGCCAGTCGAGAGAGTTGGTGAAGGTAACGCCGAGACTGCGCGGTTCCGTCACGTACGGGAGGGCGCAACCATCCACGATGATTCGGGGCAGAGTTTCGAGGTCGAGGTCCCGTAGGTAGGCGACGCTGCCGAGGATGATGACCTTGGTTTTGCCGGCATTGAGGATGAGGCCATTGGTTAGAGCCCACTCAGCTACAGCTTGGGCGTCTCGAGTAACACGCCCGAGAGCGAGATGGATGTCAGCCGGCAAGAACTGGTGGTACAGCTGCGTGTTATCGAAAATCATGACATTACAGAATGTGATCACTGCCGGGAGGTCGTTGATGAAAATGGCGAAGAGTAGCGGGCCAAGAACGCTACCTTGCGGGACGCCGAACGCTGCGCGCAGCCAGTCAGAAACTTTGCCACCTGAGTCAATGACCGCCTGGAGTATATCCGCTAGATAGGTGAAAAACCACTGCAAGGCGTGGGTGGTAAAGTTTAATGCCCTGAGTTCAGCGAGAAGGATGGCATGGGGGATAGAATCGAAGGCTTTTGAAAAATCCAATAGCACAAAAAGTGTAAGTTGCCTTAAGTCGATGGCGTGGTAGATGTCGTCGAACACCCCTATGATGGCGGTCTGGGTGCAGTGTCCGCAGCGGAAGCTTGCTTGGCGAGGGTGGAGAAGGTTGTTAACCTCAAGATAGCCTTGGAGCTGGTTATGAACCAGACGCTCAAGTACCTTGAATAGCTCGGGCAGCTGAGCAATGGGCCGTATGTCGGAGGGCTGCGACATTCGACTTTGCTAGCGGCCTGATGGTCGCCTTCTTCCAGTTGGTTGGGAAGGTCGCAGAATTGATAGAGGAGCTAAGCATATTGGTGACATGAGGTAGTGCGTGAGGAATGACTAGCTTGAGCATCGGCACGGTAAGGCAGTCGTGTCCCATTGATTTGGAGGTGGATCTCTGGTGGGCGTCATTAACCTCATGCTCGGTGAACGGACGGAGGGAGAAAAGGCTATTAAGGGATAGGGGACGGTTTGCAATGGTTTCGAAGTCAAGTTCTGTAATAGGTGGATGGCGGTTCACGGTGGCAGCGTAATAGATGTTTAGTTCATCGGCTGTAAATTTGGTGAACGGTGAAGACATTCTCGGGAAGGTGACGTGCAGTCACCGAAGTACGCGCCAGTTCGCGTCGACCGATGGGGCTTCTGCGAGGCGGGAGGCTACATGCGCATTTTGGCGCTGCGGAGGGCTTTGTAGGCCTGGGAGTGCAGCGCTCGAACAGCGCGCGAGTCACTACGCTCGGACCCGAGATTGCATGAAGGCTCCGATTTGACCCACGGTATGCGGCGCGATGACAATAAGAGCTTACGCAGGGGAGCAACGGCGTCAAATGTGTCGATGAGCGCACGGCTTAAAGCATTCTCGGTGACATTGGCTCTGAGAGAGCATGGGCCCAGGACAAGTTCGAGGGTGGTAGATGTGGCAATGAAAGTGGAGGTGGAAAAAGGTGAGAGGGTGATGGCTGCAGAGAGGTGAAGTAGGAGTGCTTGCTCTTGAGATCGCGATGCGTGACTGATTTTTTGGTAGGGGGTGGTTTATAGCACAGGCGAGGGAGATTTGGATGAAGTCATGCCCCGCAATGAAAGGGGCGGCAGATTTAGAGTAGGAGAGGGCAGAGAGAGAGCGAGAGAAAGAGAGAGAGCAGCAATCCAGGGGACGCCGAAACAGTCGTACAGCTGTCTCAACTCTGCGCCGTCGTCGTCGTAGCTGACCTGACCTAACAGTATCCCAACACTGCGCTGGTAAGTGAAAACCGCGTAGATGATTTTGGCTCTCTCTCGCGTCGTGAGCACCGATAAATTCGTAGTCTTAGTGTCGCATCGGCGCTACGATTTGTTTGTTACACCAGTGTCGCGCCATTACTTCAGAATTTTGAAACCGTGCTGAAACTGCGTTGTACTGTATCAAAACTTCACTCTCGAGCTCGCGGCTGAATTGGCGTCCCGTTCATGCTCTTCCGAAACTGCCCGGTTGGTAGGTCGCGTTGAATTGTACTTGTTGTAACTTAGAATATTAGTAAGGTGGCTGGGAACGTCCCAGCTGGTGCTCAACACATAAAATTGTAATTGCAAATATACCTTTTCAGTTCTCTTTTTTTCATGTAATAAATGTTAAAGCGTTAATGGTAATTGCCGTGAGTGATGATTTATTGACCTTTACTTTTTCACCTCCTTTGAGTTCACACACGATTAAATATAGATATATATATATATATACATATTTGCATGCTCAATTATATGTAGAAGAAAGTCATATTGGTAGCAGAGATCTTCAATAGCGGAGTACACATAAGTACCCCGTTACAACCAACCAAAGCCCTATTGAAATTTTAATCTTTGTCTTTCCTCATTTCAACATATTTAAAATTTTTTGTAAACTTTGTATTTTCGAAATAAAGATTAGACAATATAATAATAGGTTAATAAAAAATGAAACTAAAATTTATTATCATAGAAGACGTAAGATATTCAAAAAGATATTGAATAGGAAAGGAAGCATACTGAGATAAGTAAGTTCAAGACGTTTTCTCGAAAATCATTGAAAAACAAGTACAAGAAAATCTTTTTTGTAACACAGGCACGATGTTCGCGTTTTTAAACCTAAAAGAAGGTCCTAAAGTAACCGCTTTTAGATCAGCGAGCGTAAAATTTCGGTAGCGGGCGTAAAATTTCGCTAGCGGGCGTAAATTTTTGTAGTGGGCGTAAAACTTCGGTAGCAGGCGTAAAATTTTCGTAGCGGGCGTAAAAGATTTTCTTGTACTTGTTTTTCAATAATTTTCAAAAAAATGTCTTTAAATTACTTGTCTGAGAGTCTATCCTTTCCTATTCAATATCTTTTTGCATATCATACGTTTCCTATCATAAAAAAATTTAGTTTCATTTTTTATTAATCTATTATTTTATTGTCTCATCCTTATTCCGAAAATACAAAGTTTACAAAAATTTTAAATATGTTAAAATGAGGAAAGACAACGATCAAAATTTCAATGGGTCTTTGTTTGCTGTACCAGGAATCCGTTAATGTAGTCTCACGTTACAGGTACAAAAACACGAAAATTTAAACCTGTGTCACAAAAATTATCGTGTGCACCAAGGGCTAAGTGGGCTTTTTGACCTCGTGTGGTTGCAGCACTCGTCTACGGCGTGCAAAACGCACTCGCCCTCGGCTCACAAAACGCACTCGCCTTCGGCTCGTGCTTGCTCGCATGCGACTCGTATTGCAAACTCCACACTCGGTCTAAAAAGGTCCACTTTACGCCCTTGGTACACAATATACTATTACGCCCACTACGGAAATTTTACGCCCACTACAAAAAATGTATGCTCGCTGCGGAAATTTTACGCCCACTTCAAAAATTTTACGCCATCTAAGGAAATTTTACGCCCACTACAAAAATTTTACGCCCGCTACGGAAATTTTGAGTCAGCACAGCCACTTTTTAACCCGCTGGTCTAAAAGCGGTTACTTCAGGACATTCTTTTGTTGAAAAAACGCGAAAATCGTGCCTGCATTACAAAAAATATAATCTTGTAATCCCAGGAGGATTAAAAATAAATTCGGTCGCTCTGACTGTTTTACATTAAATACTATTTTACAGTAGTTTCAAGAATAATTCCAAATGTAATCAATGGAAGTCCTTCAAAATTGGCAGAATATTATATTTTCTTTCAGTAAAATTTTATTGTATTACAATCTATGTTTTATGTAAAGGAAACGATTCTCTTCTGAAGCGGTCTCCACTCTTAATGACTAGATATCTTTCCAATAGAAAACAAATAGTGAGAAGATAATAAGGAGTGAAAAAGAAATACAAACTAATGATCTATTGCTGGATTGGGCATCTGGGCAAAAAAAATTCACCTATTATTGGATAAAATAGAAAATTGGTTAGCTTTTAATAAACTGTGCTTAGAAACGAACAAAACGGTCTATATGATGATAGAAAATTATGGTGATAGTGTACCAAGAGAAATTGAAATCCATAAGCAGAAAATCAAGAGTTACAGATTACAAGTACCTGGAAATAATTTTCGATTTTGATATGAAGTGGGATAAAAAAATAAAAACAAAATACCTAATTTCTATCTTTGCAAAAATAAAAAATACATTGATGTAAAATCTCCAACAGTAATATATTACGGCTTTTTTTACAGCTACATAAATTATGGTATAATCGCATGAGGAAGATTTTACAAAGAGAATATCACTAGTCTGCAAAATATTTAAACAAGAATCTTAAAAATTATACATAAAAACTGTTTCGCAGATAACACAGTTAAAAGCAAGATATATATAATGTAAAACGTAAGGCAAGTTTTTACGTTGGAAGCTTTAATGTATCATTATACAGATTTGAAAAAATATACAAAAAAAGTATTTCTAAAACTAGAAATAAGAGTATTCAACTTCCAAAAACAAAAAAGGCTGTTGGCAATAAAAATAGCTCATGGTAGTGTTAAAGACCAGTTATAGTAGTTTACCCAAAGAATTAAAAATTTTATTGAAATGTAGTGTTTGCTTAATAACCAAGTAAGAGCCGTAATAGTAGTTTCGAACTCTGATGGAATATGTGAATGTTTCAACACCATATACACTGTACGCGAAGATACAATGGTATGCGCGTATCCCGAACGACGGCGGACGAAACACACACATGCATATCTCCCCACTCCAGCGTGTCTGTATGTAAGTTGCATGAGACGCGAGAGCAGCGTAGCGCGCATGCTTTTATCTACTCGTTTTCTGACTATGATGTAAGACACTCGTGCCGACTGGCCTTTGCCACCAATAAACCATCTTTATTATTTCTAAGATTAAAAGGGTTGTTCCTCACTTATTTATTACCCAATCACAACAAAAACATTTTGCTACACCTCATAACTTGTCTGTACCATCCAGCAAATGTATTAAAAATACAACAGCATAAGGTATGATAACAAAGTTTGATCAAATATATTTAACTAAATCTACAGCCATGCAAATTATATGCAGAGGAAAAATAGAAGAAGCTAAGCTGAACAACTACGATCGAGTAGAAGATTTCTTTGTGGATTTTGAAAAAACTGTAAATAAATTTAAAACAACTGGTGGAAAATTGGATGAAGCTGAAAAAATGAGATATCTTATCAAAAGTCTACCACCAAGCCATAGTCATATTGAAAACTATATAGACGTTATTCCTGAAGAAGAGCGCACAGTGGAATATGTTAAGTCAAAGATAAAAGAGAAGAATATGAAAAAATTAGATAATGAGAAGAAAAGCAATGTGAGTACTTTTTCAACAAGAACTCAAGAAAAATGCTATAGATGTGAAAGAGCAGGTCATCGCCAGAAGGACTGTTGGCACGGCCAGCAAGGCAACAGGGGCAAAGATGCTCAATTCAACAGAGGTCAAGAAGGAACCCAAAGAGGCTCCAACCGAGGCGGACCACACCGAAGACACGACCAGAGCAGGGGAACAGGCATGTCAGGAGGCGAGTTCAAGTCAGCTGATGCAGAGTCAACTGCAGCATGGGCAACGCAGGTCTACAAACCTCAAGTAAATCAAGTAACACGTAACGACCACACCGAAGATAGTCAAAGTGAATTAAAATGGTTGTTAGATAGTGGTTGCACAGATCAAATAATGAAAAATAATAAATTTTTTTATAAGTTCGTAAAGCTAGAAAACCAATTAATGTAAAATTACCGGATGGAAACTTGTTAAAAGCGACTGAGATAGTAACCATAAAATTACATTTTAAAAATTATTATAATAGAAGTAATGTGGATTTAAGTAATGTAAATTATGTCGAAGGTATAAAACAGAATTTGTTAAGTTTTTCTAAAATAGCAAAAAGTTGTAAAATTGTAGCAAAAGATGAAACTGCAAAAAGCTATAATCAATCGATAGACTAATAGCTGTTGCTAAACAAATAGAAAATCTGTATTATATGAAAAGCTATGTAACAAAGTGGATTAATAATGATACGCATGTAAATAGCGTCAAGTTACCTGATAAAGAAAACGGCATGGGGCTTTAGGTCATGTAAATTTCCAATACCTAAATAAATTAGTAAATAAAAAATTAGTTGAAGGTTTGCCAGATAAAATCGAGGGTATTGAAATGAAATGTACAAATTGCATAGAAAGTAAAATGGCAAATGTACCGTTTAAAAATGATAGATTAGAAACAAAGGAAATTTTAGAATTAATTCACACAGACCTGAATGGACCACATAATACAATAGGTTATGGTGGAGAAAAGTATTTTGTAACTTTCATTGATGACTATAATAAATGTACTAGAATTTTTTGTATTAAAAGTAAAGTAGAAACCGCGAGTTGTTTTATTGAATTTATCAAGATGAAAATATTTTTAATAAATGCAAATTTTTAAAAAGCGAAATTTATTATCTAAGTCGTGTTCTACGCAAAAGGGAAGTTTCTCTAGATCCTAGAAAAATTGAAACTGTCAAGTTCTTTTCTCAACCCAAGAGCGTTGAAAACATCAAACAATTGAGCCCCCGTATCAAACAACTCGCCGAGCGCTCGAACGCGAGGAAAAGTATTGTCCGTAGAACTGATTTTGAAAATAATTCGAATTTTGATTTTGACGACTGATACTTGTAGAGAATTTTATTGCGCATCTTTTTTGCATTTAAAGTATGTCTCTAACTATTTTTGTTTTCAAATTATTGAAGTAAAATGCTATTTCTAACGTAAAAAGTTTTAATTCCTTTTTTCATTTCTAACTGCTCTATCTACGCCGGGTTTTAATATTTCTTGCTGAAATTTTGATACAATATTTTTTAACCAGTTGTACAAGCATTAGAACATTTACAAAGTTTTTAAAAACATTTCAAGGTCATGTATGGAAATAAATATATACAAGTTATCGAAAGGCACGTGCGATATTTTACACCGATATGGAACTTATAGCTTATATAATTCTAAGATCATTACTGAGGTAAAATTTAATCCCACAGTTACACATAGAATTTTATCAGAGTGTTCGTTAACAACCGAAAGTAAATGCGCTGGAGCCGGCTATTCCGATCCTTACGAAAACTAGACAGTAATCATGTAAATCTGCGTTCGGGAACGGTTTGTTCTTTGTCCGAGGGTAAATGACTTGACATTGAACGGGGGTACATATATGGAGAATCATTCCTTTAGACTCTTGTAAATTCAATAAATATGGAATTTGAAGGATTCATAAACAAAATGTCGAATTCAGATTTAGGCGGCAACAAATAAACCGCTTATTTACTAGCAACCCAAGAGGTTACTTTTGCATTAACACCGAAAAATTTTGAATCTGTTTACGGTTACCACATTATAACTACTGAACATCCCAAATTAGTAATCTTTGAAACTTTAAAAGGTCCATAGTTTTGCTACCACTGATACTATGACGGTTACCAATCTTGATATTTTTTCTTACGTCAACGTCAAATTTGTGTACTTGGAGAAACGTATACGCGAACAAACAATTAGCTGAAAAATCTCCTAACGATTTTGCTTTTGATTTAATCAAAGGTCCGGGCTACATGGGAGTTTTCGCGAGGGAGGTGCTGCACATTATAAAATATATGCCTGTTTAAGTTATGTTAAAGCATGTAAATCATTGCTATGCTGAATTAGAAGTACCCGTAATAACCTTACATTTTCCCTCACTTCCAGGACCCACGTATTGAAACAAAAGGGTAAAATAATGCCCTGTAACTTCTTATTACCTTCTTACTACTTTAGTGGTAAGTCATGGTATAAAATTTTGCCTTCTCCATCAGACGCTATATCATCGACCATAATTCGCCCGCACTCCAGACATATTTGGACTTACTACTGCTGAACTTGCTACTAGTGGTATCTATAACCGACATGATCTGGATCAGCTTAGGGAAAGAATTGTGTTTCTGATAGAAAGACCTGGACTTCTTAACGACATCGCTCGTGAAATTGTTCATCGCAGAAGTAGGTAGGTGGTTCTAAGATAAACTCCTCAGTAGCTTGAGTTTTGCCACGTGTGTTCAGTCACATTTTTCACTTAGAAGCGTTATTTAAAGTACAACTATACTTGGAAAAACAGAATTTTAAGGCATGTTGCATGCAGTAATTACCAGATGCTGTGAGTTTGTGAAATGGTGGACAACCTTCCTCAAACTCTAAATTTATAATACGTCGTGAAGTGATTTTACGTAAAATTGCCACTTTCGTACCACCACGAACATAAATACTGTTTGCTCTCTTGCAAATTTCTTCTAGGTTTTTGAAAAAGACTTTTTCAGAAACATCTTGATCAAGTCAATCCCAACCGTGATAGTTTTGTGATAACCAATTGTTTTATTTCCTAGCCTCTTATTTGTCTATCTGTAGAAACGATCTAATGTCCTGTGAAATTTTGATGTAATCAATGAACTACCACTTCTTTAGATACCGCACGGTTCTTATAATCTTTGACATATTGTATGTCTACGAAGATATTCATTTTCATAGTTTTGAATACATCATCGTCCAATCAACAACTGACACATCAGAAAACATTTTCTAAGCATTAAACTTCACCCTTACCATTACTTTTCTCCAATATCTCATCCACTTTAGACCTGAACTTGATGTGACGAATCAATCTCAAGTATATTTTCATATTCAGCATAAATTATACAATTTACTGTACTGCTTAATGGGTTATCAAAACGAACATCAATTCTTACACTACCATGTTTTACTAGATCCCAACATGTGTCTTGATTTACTTATAAATCAGGTGTTAAATCGAATGCGAATAGGCAATATCTATTGACATAAACTCCACGTGAGACTGATTTGCCCTCATGTAAATAATGTATACCTATACCAGAAAATAAAGTATGATATGCACGAACAAACATATTTTTCGTTTTAAAATCCCTAAATGTAGACATACAAGTTTGTATTGAAATTTTTAAAGTTAAGATTCTTATTGCCATTATAATCTTTATTTTTTACAAAACGAACAAGAATTCTTTATAGAAATTTCCCTAAAATGACCTACCTAGTGTTTCTCCATGAATTGGAATATGCATTGGAATAGCTTTAACTTCTAGAGGACTAAATCTGACACGGCGTACACAGAGCAGCTTCGGCGATTCGAGCGGTGTAGAGTCCCGTCGGGCCCTTAACACAAAAACTATCTCGTGATCGTACGAGCCACACATGCACTTCTACATCGTTAATTAATAATTTGTCTTGAATGCAAACATCACAATGCAACAAAATTAACTTCGGTCAATCCGCAATAGAATGTGTTGACTAAAAAGTCTGACGCCGTCAACGGCGTTCCTAAGTCAGTATTGCGCATTCCGTGGAACCGCAAGTTGGTCTGGAAAAAGTATAAATAGTTAAACGCAATAATTTCATTTTTACAGTTCACTAGTGAGTTGCATTAGTCACAATAGTTTTATAAGTTTACTTGCTATCTTATAAGTGGAAAATAATATAATTATTATAATCTGTCTATCGAGTATTTCTTCAACCTTCTACATGAGAACACAGGCAAGGGCGAGAAGTATATAATATCAATTTAGTTACCCGAGCCAATTATTTGGGATATACAATTTGCAAAATAATCATACAATATTACTTTATAATCAGGAAGGAAAATTAAACTGAAATTATATTTCTTTTGGAAATCCACGTGGAAAATTCTCTGCAAGTACACTCTTTTACTAACAAATTTATTTATGACTTCAAGCTTGCGTTCATAGTTATTTGTACTCGCAGAAATGATTATGCAAAACCAACGAAATATATATTACGCGTTTGACGACAACCAGCGCGGCACGTGAGCCCCAAATTGTGCTATATCTAATTCATATTTGCGATACTAAAATGTACTTAAAAAAATAGTTTGATAAACGTTTCCGACGAATTCTTTCCTCGGTTTTCCAATGATGTAGGCAGTTTTTCCGAAAATTTCCATTTTCTCCTTTAAAAACTACAAAACATCTTGTATTTCTAAAAGTCTATTTTTAATATTTTTTTTTACCATTCAGATCGAAAGCAGAGCATTTTTTACATAGTAAATGATTTTTTCTAAGAAGTAATCAAAATGTTTTCTTCGAGAAATAGAACGCGAAAGAGTAGGCAAAACGCTTCTCCTGCGCGCGATACTACGCGAAACGCCGCGTGAACTAGGGCTGACTTGCATACAATAGCTTCTAAAACTGTAAATGTTCACCAATTTATGGACATACTGGGAGAAAACTTAATAAAATTAAAATCTCACGATCTTTCCGCTAAAATACAATCACTTTGTGTAAGTAACTTACAAAACAATTTTCAAAAAGAAGAATTTTTCGTATGTTGCGATTTTGCAAAAAATTATGCGTTTGTTATTCAAAATTCTACACAGTCGTTCCACTGAAACAACAACCAAGCAACTGTTTTTACGCTTGTGGTGTATTAAAAGTAAATGAAGGGCTTAAACATGAGTATGGCTGTGATTTCCGACAATCTAAACCATGATACTGTCGCCGTTTATAAATATCAAAAGATTGTAATATCTTACCTAAAAACTAATTTAATATTAAAAAAAGTCTATTATTTGACTGATGGAGCAGGTCATCATTTTAAAAATAAATCTTATTTTAAAAATCTTCTTTTTAATGAGAAAGATTTTGGTCTTCCAGGTGAGTGGCATTTTTATGCCACGGCGCATGGCGAAGGTGCGTACGATGGTATAGGCGCCAACCTAAAAAGAGGTGCAAAACAAGCGAGCCTACAAGTTTCTTCTCATAATCATATTTTTTTGCCTAGCGGGCCAAAAGTACTACTTTTGCTTCCAGCGCCCGATCGTAAAAGTTGTACTTTTGGCCTCGCTAGGCAAAAAAAATCGTATATGCACCACTGGAGCAAACGAAGAATGCCTCAGATCGTATGTTTATCAGTATGCAATTTAAATGTGATCTGAGACATTCTTTACTTTTACTCCCTAGGTGCATAATATACTATTAAAGCAAGAAAAGCTTTATAAATAGGCGAAAGATTATTACAAAATAATCAAAGTGTTTTATAGCAGTGAAGTATCATATGAAGAAATGTTCTTGAAGTTAAAACCAAGACTGGATAAGGCTAAATCCATACCAGGCACGTTGCAATACCATGCTATTATTGTAATGGATAAAAATATATTGAAGCTCAAAAAAACATCTTTAAGTTTTGAATCTCAAATCTTCTCGAGAAAAAATGTTAGAAAAAATTAAGAAAAATGTCTGCCTTGAGAAAAAAGCGTTAGTATAGTTAGTATATTGCTGTGAGTTTATAAGAAATTCAATAAATGTACACGAAAGATAAGGCAAACTCAATGTTTACTGACAGTGGAATCTTATGAGTATTGGATATGGGTGTGTTTATGTGTGTTGTGTTTCGACAAGAGACTGACGAGGCTCGCTCGTCGTCCGAATGTGTCGCAGAGCGCAGACGACCATGCGAAGGCCAACAGACTAGAGGCTGCCGAAGCCCAAGCTTTCATTACCTTCTGTGAAGTCCGTTTTCACGCAATATTCACCGCTCCATCCCGAAAGGGGTAACTGTAAATTTTTATCTGCTTAAATATCCGAAGTAACCGAATCGAAATTAATTAATGGCAGTGAGGGAATATCATAATCGCCAACCTACTCTGGAAGAGGACGCCTTTCCGCTGATGAAGGGATTATCAGTCCGTCAGCCTGGTGGAATTTATTTTGACGCAATCTCATCCTATCTACGCTGTTGACTTAGAGCAGAGGGCCAAGCTGCCAAATTTCTGACAAGGTGCCTATGCATTGACCCTGAATTGACGACACTGAGCCATGTCCAAGAAGTGGACTCCGATACAAATTGACCGACTGCCGCGGAGGTAAAGTTATTAATTAATTGTAAATAATTCGACGACGAGTCGTGAAAAGCGTTTCGTGTGATTGTGTGTATGTATGGATGGAAAAGAATGACGTATGTATAATAGCATTCAGCGAGAAAACCACGAATTATCTGGTGCTAAATCATAGCGATTAAACACGACGAATTTTAGAGACTCTCATTTACCGATACCTTTATAACTGACTATTTTTTGTAAATAAATAAATGAACTTGAATTTCATCATAGTAAATGTGTCATCTTTCAAAATTTTAATCCTAGAATCTTAGAAGTTTTAAAACTCGTCTTTTATAACATAAACAATAATAGTTCATTGTGCAACTAGGGGAGAAAATGAGCTATTCCGCGCTTCCAGCTATGCGAGCGTGAGGTTTCAGCACGAGTTGTAGTCAAGCACGCCAAAGATGCCCGAGACGGAGAAGCGTTCTGACAACACCTTACCCGAGTCTGAAATAGCTCGTCTTCCCGGGTTACACATCGTATTTTTTTAGACGAGTGCATGAGAGTTTTTATATGTATGAACGTTGTGTAGGGGATCTTGCATTTCGCGTCGTGCACAACTCACTTCAAAGTTATGTTATATTATTTTAAGCAGGCCAAAAACCCATAAGATATATAAATTTGGATATAAGAGAACAATTTCACAAAAATTTGTTGTAGCGAGGAAAAAAGGGATTTTCTTCATTTTTTCTTCGCTCGAAAGGCGCGATTTTCTACGCAGCTTTCAGGCATGAAACAAGGTCCGTTTGACGGAACGCGTTTCGCGACGAATCGATCTTCAGCGAAAGATTATACATGATTATGCCTACGTATTAAGTCACTCTCTTGAAGTATACTTCCCTGCGTTTGCGATTGTAATAATTAGCCTGTGTAGCTGTAGCTTTATCCAATTGGCGTCTTACCAAGTCATGCAGCGCTGGTAATCTACTGCTTCCCGTTTTCCACTTTTCTAAGTCCGGGGGAAGCATTGGATTTCTTCCAGATAGTTGCGGAGGAGGATAGGAGGATAGAGGGAGTAGGATTCCGATCAAAATTCATGAACGACGGAGAAACCCCTAAGGACGAATGAACAGCGGTGTTCAGCGCGAATCCTAACTCTACCAGATGGAGGTCCCAATCTCTATGATCTTTCTTTAAGAAACATTTGATCATAGCCCTGAGGTTCCGATTAAGGGGGCTAGACACCTTTGTTTTCTGAAATAAAAAAGTCATATTTTAAAACAGAAATGTAAACTAATTATTTTCCACTTTTTACACATAAAGGGGGATATATTTACCTCAGCGTGGACCTTCGTATAGGCTTTTGATTGGTCCAGAACCATAGTCAATGACGAAACAAGTTTTTTTTACTGTCCGTTAGATTTTAAATTTTTCTGCAGATGAATTAACTCCAGATATGAAATAAATTACTCCAAAATAGTATAATTCCCATATGAGTATAGGTATTTTTGATCCGATGAGAAAAAAAATTTTGTTCTGTATTTCAAGAGTATTTGTTGATTTCTTCAATTTTTTCTATTTTTTCAACATTTTTCTGATGAAAAATTTTTTCTGACATTGAATCCTAAATCCCTACACTCATATGGGAATTATGCTATTCAGGAGTAATTCAGTTCAAATATGAAGTCAATCCATCCACAGGAAAATATGAAACTAACGGACAGTCAAAAAACTTGTTTCATCGATGAATATACTTGTTATTTTATTTATTAAACCAGAGAAAATATACATAGTAGACTTAGGTCTAATTGTAATTTCTATAAAGGTAGATAAACTACCTGTACATAGGCCTGGTTATAACTTAATAACTACAAAATAAAGAACGAAATGAGAAAGAAGAAAGAGAGAAAAGAGAAAAGAAGGGAAAGAAAATCGTAAAACTAAAGAGCTTGTATATTATAGATCTATCTCAGTTTTTTAAACAAATTAATAGAATTTTTCAAAATTTAAC
>JAPYZO010002694.1:0-17543 GCA_030522905.1 Torymus flavipes | reverse complement strand
ATAAATGAACTCTCCTCTAAATTCAATAATATTTTTCTTCGAACTGCTACAAGAAAGCTACTTAAACAATTCGTAAAACTTAATAATAAATAACTATAAAAAACGAAAAATTCTTCAACACGAGTCAAATAAAATGAGTTACGTTTCGCAGATACTTTTTGAATTCCACCGTGTAAGAGTCACCGGCACACACGCGCATTCATGCCAAATATCAAAGAGCCATAAAGCACACAAGAGCCTTGTACAGGGACGTGTGAAGGGGACACTTCATAAAGAAGACGCGAAAGACTTTTCTCGGTTGTCCCCTAGCGCCTTCCACGAAAAATTCCTCGCTCTTCACGCGCGCTTAAATCCACGTGTCTGTGTATATATATAAAATCTATCGAAGACATCTCCGTGATTTCGCGGCGCTACTTACGACGCTCGCGCAATCATATACACGTAAAAGTCGCGCGTATATACGCACGCGCGAAAATACTGCGGCGCGGTTATAGAGAGGGCCGCGCAGCAAGAAAAGGCTGCATCGCGCAGCGCCGTATAACTTAGGCGGGCCGTATCTCCTCGCGCTTATCTGCGGCCGAGAGCGCGCCTCGTGCGGCCCGCTTCGACGGTGCCCTTATCTCCCCGTAACGTATGTGCTGAGTCGAAGCGTCGCTAATATACGGTTAATGAAAGGCTAAGTCACGCGCCCGATGAGCCCGAGCGACTATGTGTGTGCTGTGGAATATATTTGGTGTGTGCGCAAGGGTACAGTGTCGCCCAAACGTGGGATTGAATTTTGGAGGACAGTTTTCGCGAAAAGTTACGGGAGAATATTTTACCATGGCTGGGTTTCCTTGACCATTATAGAAACATATATAACAAACGTTGTCGAGGTATTCTACCATTCAAACATTATTTTTCATCATAACAGTCTCATTTACTCTGAAATATGGCACTAACAGTATACACAATCAAAATACCTATCTGTATTCTTTCGCGAGCGTACGCAAAATTTGATTTTGACCAACGAAAAAGCCTGTCCAATAACTTCCAGCCCAAGTCCATTACAGTCGAACAGAGCCGATTTTAGGCGGCGAAAGCGCCTGTCCAATTACTTTATAGCATTACGTAATCTGCATTCTTACATCCCAAGACTATACACACGCGTTTCATTACTCTCGCATTAGGCATAAACATCGTCGATGAACAGCGCGCGCCTGCTCTCTCTCTAACAAAAAATGGCAACACCTTGTATATACTCTTCGGAGCTGACCCTCCGCAAGCAATTTCCGTCCTATAAAATTTATCAGCCTTTGCGCAGCACGCGCGAGCGCGAAGCGATCTTCCTCTTCGCTTGCTGCACAACGCATGGCCGTGGGCTATCGGCGCGAAGGTGCGTAATCTAAAGTCTCGTAGGCGCGAATGCTCGGCCCTTTGCGGTGTGTCGGCGCGATTCGTAAATTACGGCCCAGATACCGCGCGTGCGGCGGCGAGGGCCGGGCCGCGACGCAGCTCAGGACTGTATATAGTGTGCCGAGAGAGGGGTCATCGCGTTTTTATATTCGCCGCGTGCGCGCAGGACATGCGCCCAGCCCAGGAAGAGAGAGCCTGTGAGTAGAAAGAGGCGAGGCTAATCGAGGGAGACAACGATGGGGACGGGCCCCGCTGCACGTGGTATAAATGGCCGCGGCAATGAAGCGGGGCTTGATAAACTAAATATTTACTGTTTTAGTCGGTTGTATACCATTTGTGGGGAAAAAGTGCGTTAATGGGTGTAACGGTTATATGTAGGGCGAAAATCGCTGTTACTGAGGAAATATAAAAATATCGGATTTATTTTTAAAATACGTTGTTTACAATTCGTAAATAAGTACGGTAATGGGTAATATTACAGTTAATTATTGCGAATATTGTTTTTTGCAATGGAAATGCAAATCTATTTGATTAATATAGTTTTAAAACATTGATGGGAAATTGTTATTGCTTTTATTAAAATTAGAATAAAAGTAATTTTTATTTATTTTGAAATTTATATATTAAACACTGATTGTTTCCATTAATCGTACAAACAACTCAACATAATATTTAAAAAATATGCAAAATATTACCCAAGATAAACAATACTTGCAATAAACCACCTATACATGCAGAATCACATCGAGAAGAGCTTGCGAGGCATGAGAATGCGTGCAGATAGAGAAAGAAATACTAGTCCTTTCATCGTCGGATGTAATTCATTGTAGAGCAGCGGTTGGTGGATCGCGCATCTTAGCAGTGTTGCTGCTGCACAACCGCCCTCCTCTCCCAATATTTCCCGGTCTATCTCTCTCCCTGCGCTCTAGCGAGCGCGGGCCTTTTTTTCATCCCTTTCCGCGCGCGCACGCGCACGTGCTATCTGGATAATTGTATCTGAAGCGATCGCGCTTCGCGCACTCTGCGCGCACACCTCGCTGCAGAGATGACTGCCCGATATCTGATCGTATTATTCTAGCGTGTGACGCCGGGTGCGCGCGAAGCGCATTGTCCGGCATATATATCTTATCTCGTTCTCGCTCTCCGAGGCCGCAAACTATGCGTCTCTTTTGCAGCACTGTGTGTATGTGTGAGAGAGAGAGAACAGCAGCGTCCCTCGCGGTGTATATCTCGAGCGGCCTATAACGCGAGATTTTCAGGGAAGATCCCAATATTTCTTCATACGCGGCGTTTATAAGGCAGGGACGCCGGAGGCAGCCTGGGATATTTCCTTCTTCTCTTATTCTTCCGATTTTTCTCGCGCCGAGGGCGAGAGAGATAGCGTCGGCAGCACTGCGCAGCGTGGAACTGCGCTCGATTCGCGAGTATTGACTTGTGCACTTGCGCGCTGCACACGCGCGCAGGCCTTTCGAGGAGAAGAGAACTCTTGCGAAGGTTAAAAGTTTATATGTGTACGCGGCTCGGTGTGTCTAAGCAATGAAAAATAGACTCTATGTGGGCTTTACGGGGCGGAGGACACGTGGAGAGTGTGCGGTTTATAATATACGGTGTGTCGTCCGCGTGCAAGTGCTCAGCTTCAATTTTTCGTGGGGAGGACGGGGAAAGGGACTTGGGGAGGATATAAGATTTGTTTGTGCACGATCGGTGCAACTGGTGTCTCACGTATTTCATACCGGACAAAATCGAACCCTTCGGCAATAAAATTCATTTATGACTCGGGCGTACTTTCAATTTTTTTTTTAAGTCCCGGTGATACAAAGATAAGAAATGTTTGTCACCCATTTAGAGGTATTTTGAAATTATAAATATCACAAAGGTTTTGGAAAATAAAAAAGGTATTGCTTCAAATCATTAGCATGTTTATTAAGTTACTTTGAATTTCTCATAAATATTATTGGAAATTCTACTACTAAAGGAATGAATTGTTATAGAACTAATTTAATGAATAATAAAATGGATATTGTTTAATTCATTTCACCTATATATAATATCACAAATTAAGCTATGGTTAAAAATTCAATTAGGATAATATTTATTACTCGTGTAGCAGTAAAATTCATTGCTACTAAAATATTGTTTCTACACATAAAAATGAGAAATATTACGACCATACAGGCTATCAAACTAACAAGACTATTTTGATAAGGTTCTCACTTTAAACCAGTTTTGTATATTTCAATCTATTTTAGTTCACGTCTGATTTAATCTGACCAACTTCTACTTTTACGTACATAACTTTTCCAAAGTTCTCTTTACCATTGTTTACTGTAAAATCAGATTTTGTCAAATTCTTTATAACTTTGAGAAAAAATTACTAATCATAGAATTTTCAAGTTTTTGGTTGATTCTTATATTTAATACTATATTTGACTTTTTATAAAATATTATAAATTACGGGTAATAAATATAATCATATTTTTATACATGATGATTTTAATGTTATCTATATGACATGCGTTAAACTAATTTCTTCCTGCGTAATATTTCTTCTTATGCAAATATACCTCGATGTTTAACCAATTATTTTTATCATCATAAGTGTTTACTTAAATCATTCACTTATATTTATTCTAAATAAACTGTCGGATATAAATAAGCCTTGCAATTAGATAATTACGCGAGGCTCGTCATATTTTAGCTCATTTCCGCCAACACAATTGGTTAAATAAGATTGATAAGATCTTCGCGTTGATTCACAGCCACGGGAGATTGGCGTTGCGCGAGAAGCTGAATGAAAAACGCTCGCACACAGGCGTCTCTCTCTTTCTCCCTCCCTCTCCATCTCGCTCTATACACCTATCTTAGAAACGAACGTAAAGGTAATTGCATAATTTAGTGCACAACATTAAACGCTCGCACGCGTCGTCTCGCTCGCCAAGATACTTTCTCCCTCTCTCGTATACGCGCACACGTGCGCGCCAATAACCTCTCGCTGCAGCAGCGAGGAGCTTCTTCTCTGCTGCACTTTTTGCCCATCCAGTTTGCGCGCGCGAGAATGAGAGAGAGAAAGAGAGACTTATATGACTCGCGTATGAACGCGCGCTTATTTATTTCCTACCGTCGTTGACGTCGCGTATCACCTGCAAAAAGGAATTTTATTGCATATTACCTTATTTACAAATTGTTAAAAGCAATTATACAGTCGATTTTTCTCCCGATGAGTTTGCAAGAAGTTGATTTACAAATAAATTAACGTCGAGTACATGAAGAAGCGTTTGATGGAAAATAAGAGACGCGCGTCGCTGAGAAAAATATTGCGCCAAGTGACACGCGGTGACAGAATAATTTACGGTTTTACGATGAATTATTTTGTATCGGTAATATGGAAAAGAGACATTGTTATATCATTAAACCAAATTAAAGTTAACCGATTCTCTGCGATCGCAGTAAATTGCAAAATGTATGCAAAATAAAAGTCGAATCACTACTTCTGCAGCAATCGTTCTTCTGTAAAACGTAAATTACTTTTCGAATAACTCGACGTCTCACTCTTCATGATGTTTAAAATAGCGATATAACTCTTTTTTCCATGAGCAATTTACGACAGTCGAATAAAAGCGTCAGTAATATCCGGATGTTTTTATACGAAAACATACAAATATTGTGTGCGTCCCGTCGCCATAACTCATAATTAGTAGCAATTATAAAATTGAGCAGCGCCGGGAATAAATAAATAATCGCGCGTGCGCGCGAACGCGTAATCCAGCGCGGCCTTGCGCACAAAAGTATATATACATACAGCGCTGCATGCACGCTAGCCCTATACTGGCCCTTTATCAAAGGTCCGAGCGGCGAATCCTACACATAAATAACGCTTATACGTCTCGCACTCGCGGTCACTTAGCATAAATAAAAAGTCGAATTAACAAAAGCTCCCTTTGCGCTTATAATATCCGCAAGCAGTAAAATTCGCATAATCGCGCTCTCTGGGGGAAAAAAGAGACGCAGGACGCGCGGCGCGCGTTCTATGGCGTGGTCGTTCTCCCCCCGCCCTTTTTTTTCTTCTTAACTTCGACTGGCCGATCGTGTGTGTGTGTGAGTGTGTGAGCACACGTAGGAAGAAGCAGAAGCAGGCGCACGCATTACTCGCGCTCGCGCGAACGAGCGAGCGAGTATGCAAGTACCGAGTGAGTTATGACCCCCGCGCAGATATATCAACTGCTTCATTTCCGCACGCGCGAGAGCGAGTGGTAGTCCTCGCGCGCTCGCGCGCAAAGAGGGAGAGGAACTTGCCCACTGGGCATGCATGGAACTGAGAGAGAGAGAGAGAGAGAGAGAGAGCATCGCACGGTGTCGTTGCGAGGGGGGAAGAGAGGGAGGGACAGAGACATCGAGGCGATGGTCAACCTGCACTTGCCAGAGCGCATGTCTCTAACTCCGCAGGCAGCTTTTTTTCCCCCACTTTTGTTGGCTGATTGATTTTTGCAAGGTCGAACATTGACTTGCAGGAGGTTTTAGAGTTAAAATCCGTGTAGGTATGAGAATTTGTTTTAGTAAAAAAGTGAATCAAATGCGTTGTTAATTTCATTATGCATAATCGGGAAAGAATTCATCAACTCACTTATATCGAGCTTGGCAAAATTAGATTTAGTCTGGGCAACTCACCTGTAACAAAAATTAAAAAATAATTATTAAATATATACTTTATACATTCAAAAGTAACTATATAATGAATAATTTAATAGTAAATTGACAATTTTAATTCAGCTAATAGATAGCCTTTTCCTTTGTGAAGAAATTCATTACGTCAGCGCTTCTTGGTTACAAAGTTAAAACACAATGTTTCCGCTAAGTAATATTGAACACTTCGTATACACGTTTTAGTAAAATTAAATATTTCATATAACTGAAAATGACGCTTTAGAGTATAGTAGTTATTTTGAGCAGTTTATTTTTCTATAAAATATTTGCAAAACTACTATGTATAAGAGTTTATTACATCACAAGCTTACAGGATCTCTTCCACTCGATGAACTTTATCATGAAAGCAAAAAACTACAGCGCACACGTGCTTTCAAAAAATCAGCAGATCAAAATAAGGGGAGAAACCTCGGTGTGAAAGTTGAATTACCCATAGCTGGTCGAATTCGATCAAAGCTTACGACCTATACGCTTTTCAGGATGGGCTTCGTGCGCGAAATGACGGTCATCCAATTATCGTTTATCTGGGGTATCGATCACTTGGAAATCGAACCGTCCGAGCTAATGAGGTAAGTCAAAATTCTTAACGGAGTGTAAATCAATCCCTCGATTTTGCCTGCCTTTTAAATTCGCGAATATAACACGCGTGCAGCACCGCGCACGTTCATATTGTGCGCACAGCCGCGGCTTTATCTCTCGCACCTCTCTCTCTCTCTTGGCGTGTAGTCGATAATTTCAACTTGCGAGGATTAATACAATTTTCGCGCACTCATTCATCACGTACGAGCTATTGATACGAAGATGCCCCGCGCGAAATCTCATTTCATCCCGCCATATATATACGTATAGCAGCGTTTATAAGTAACCTTATCGAGAATATATTTCAAAGGGTGTACAGAAGATTTTTAGTTAAGAGGATATGAAGGCTTTGATGCCGGTAGAGAATAGCTATCAGAAATTGATAGTCTTTCGTGGTGTAAAGTCTAAATGTTTCTGAATGAATCGGCTACCTCCCATACAATATTACTCCGCTGAACATAGATTACACGATTATCAAAATAAATCTATAAATTAATCTCAAGAAAATAGAAAGAAAATAAAAAGCGAGGCTAATCGGTTTTTAAGATATATCTGTTCGTACGAATTTAAATATTTTCGAATAAATCAGTAATTCCCCGTAACTTTCCAATGACTAATGCCAGTCATGTCCGCTAATAAATTTCGAAAAGGCCACTCTATTGGGTCTTACTCCTGAGGCGCGCGCGCGCGCACCATTGGAATGATTCACGACTATAAAAATAATTAAATCGAAAAGGAATATATACCGCGAAAAAGTATATAGTCACGGGGCGAATAATTAACGAGCTCTCTTTCGCGCGCATGACGACACATTGTTCCCGGAAAACAGCGTAAATCGCGGCCTGGCAATCATTTTCCCATCGGCGCAATGTATCACCCCGCAAGATTCCGGAGCTTCCGGCTGAAACGTGCGCGCTCGTGATTTACGCCCGCGCGGTCGAAAGTGAAGGCGAAAATCTTTTGCTCGTGCAGTAGGGTATAGTCGTAGTGCAGAGAGGAAAGCGTGCCCGGCGCGAGAGAAACATTGTACGCCGTCGCGCGCGCGTGCCAATGGAGCGCGGAAACCGAAAAATGCATTACTCGCTGATCTAACGCCATTATCTAATGCAGCCTGTGTAGCAGAAAAAGAATAGTTTACATTCTTGGGATAGTTTGCCAGTTGTACAAAAATCCCCCTTAGAAGCACTATTAAAGTCACGGAGCATTTATGTAATATACCTGTCTAATCTGTGATTCATATCCGATGATATCAACATCGTTTTTTATTGTTTTATTGACAGTCAAAATTTATGAAATTATGTACACTCCGTCTTCCAAACACGAGCTAGTGAATCTTCACTTAAATTATCAGCGCGAGATAATAAAATTCAAGATTATGGAGTAAGTTATGATATAAAACTATGTAAGTTTCACTGAGGAGTACAGTAAAACCTGACTTTATCGCTAGCCATAAGTGTGCCTAAGTGTCATAACGTTGTACGTTTATATCACATGGGCTAATTTTACAGTTACTTTTACTGCTACTTTATTGAGACTCATTTTTTCTGACCTTTAACTTGGTCTATTTATAACTATAAGAGCAATTAATCTTGAAACCTGCAGTACAATATTTAACTAAAAAAGCCTCTACAACACGAAACAAAATTTAACCGCTACAAAATCACATTCGAGATATATAAATATACGACTTTTGCAGCGCAAAATCCATTACCGTCCTTTTCATTAAGCCGCGTACATTGGACTCCGTATCATTTACGATCCATTTGTTAACTAACCAGCGGAAGGATTTTCCCCGTGGAACCGTTACGCCGCGCGTCATACGACACATCTGCCCCGCGCTCGCGCACGGCGCTGGTAGTTTTATTATAAATTTAAATGCAAGCTAATTAAGTCTGAATTAGCGCCATTCACTTAAATCGCAACGGCCTCCCCTTAAAAGAAAGCTTAACGCGAGCTAAGTGCTCCCTCATCCCCTCCCCTCTACTGGTCATATACATGCAAACGATACGCTACGCGCAACGAGGCGCAATTCCAGCGCCCGGCCACAACATCGCGACTCGCAATCGCGAGCTCGGCAACACGTTCCTCTTCGTAGCGTAACACTGGGGCTCCTATACACATATACACACACACACATGTGATGAAATATAAATAAGTGCTTTGGAAGTGCGCTTTCGTGTGCGTATAAAATTCATTAAAGCGCGAGTGTGGCTCCGAATATACCCTCAACGGAAACACCAGCGCGTTTACAACTATAGAGTTCTATTCTGAAACGTGAATGATCAGGCCCACGTACGAACCAACGCGCATGGGTACAATGTTAAAAATTACATCTATAGAGAGGCGCGCGTGAAGCAATCGGCACGGCGGCTATCGCGAGAGAGAGAGACGAAAAAGAAAGGCACGCGCGCACTCGTGATGCTAATTTTATTTTTCACACCCCGGCAGCAGCGCGCCGGTGTGCAGTAGGATGTATGGGGCTCGCGTCGTATTTAAAAATTTGCATAATGGCTCTTTGACATGTTTATGTACACAGTGTGCGAGCGAGCTGGCTTCTCTCTCTCTCTCTCTCTTTCTCTCTCACTTTCTACCTACGTGAAGGCGAGCGCGAATTGTTGCACGAAATATAAGGAGCGCGAGGCTCGCCCCGCTCGAGGATTAAAAGTTTCTGCGCTTGCATTGTGCGGGCCGGATCATAAATACGCGATTTGTCCGGGACCGCAGCTACAGACCTGCGCGCGAGCTTTAATATTGTCCAGGCCAACTCTCGATATCTTTTTCTCTCTCTCTTTCTCCTTTGCCTTCCTCGCGGTCTACATTATTTGCGATTCTCTTCTTCGTCCCGCGTCGCTTTTCTGCGCTGGCTTTGCATATCTTTTTTTGTATTAGTTGACATGTTCCTTTCTGGCTTTGCGAGGGGCTCTTATTATTCTTATTTTTGGTCTTTTCTTACTCCTGCCGTTTGTCCTCAATGTTTATTCCGAGATGCGAAAGAGAAAATCACGATGGCTCATTCGCGCGCGCGCGCAACTCATTAAGAGCATGACATGTGCTTTTGCTTTTGTTTTCAAAAATAAATATGACCTGTTCAGTCACGTGTAATGAATGGTAATTGATAAAGTGTGTTTTGCTCTTTTTAATGGACCATCAATTTTGCAGAGTTATAAAATCATTGATTATCAATTTTATTTCATGAATAAAAAGGATCAGAAAAGCTTTATTAAATAGTATTTTTCATATCTCAGAGTATATTGTTTATTATTTCATCTATAGCCGTCGCTAAAAGGTTCCTAAATTTCGTTTGTTATTATTTATTTATTTTGTTACTTTTTAATAATAGCGTAAATCTATAAATCAAAATTCAATACTTTTCGATAAAAACATTTGTAGAAAAAGATATTTTTAAAACCTAGTACTTTGTATTTCTTATATTTTGTGATTTTAAATAGTTTTGAGGCGGTCATCAAACAAACTTTTTAAAGTTCTTCGACCCCTAAAACTTAAATAAAAAATCTAAAATTCAGATTTAAAATTTTTCTAAATAGTAATTTTTTTCTACAGTGACATAATATCATCTAATTTTTTCGACAAGATTCCTACTATTAGCTTTCTTTTTAATCTATATTTTCTATAATACTTATCATTTTATAAAAATTATGTATAAAAATTATTTTTTTTTATTAATATCAGTAGTAACATGTTACACATCCTAGTACGTTTTACAGAGAAAAAGAATTTCATTGCGAGAATTGAGCTTTTTCAGTGCTGCACAAGTATTTTCAAGGATTGCGCATTTTAGCGTTATCAAAGAAGTAATCCCGTGTTGGAAGAGATGGTTTTTAGTGAGCACTTGGAAAAAATACACTTTTAACGGATGAGCTTCAAAGAATAAAAGATTATGTGTTTGTGGATTTTTCGTGCACCCCAGAGCCGATGAAGTGTTCTGAGCATTTGCAACGAATGTTAGCGTGGGATCAACACGGATTATAACGATTGCAAATGAAATGTCAGCTTGTTTGAGGGCGATTTACCGAGAAAAAAATTCAATTAGTGACATGTGTAAAAGCTAAAATAATTTGAAAAGGGTAATAATGTTTCTGAAAGCATTGTACTTATTAAAATTTAAAGCTTGAATAAATGCTTACAAAATATAATCTAAAGGTTAAAAATAAAAATATACTGTGTTATAACTGCTGCAAGCCTAATTAGTAGGTTTTAATTATCTTACCAACTAATTTAAGTAAATTCTTGAAAATAATTAATTTATTGTGTTTATAATAAACCCCACTACTTCCATGTAACATTTTCAAGCGTGTGACAGTATAATAACGAAAGCCCTCTTACATAAAACATCAGCGACCATAATCATTGTTTTCGTATACTCGCGACCCCAGTGAATTACTCATTCGACTTTCTTTTTAAATCGGCATGAATTTCACAAGAAACGATCGGCTCTCGGCGCACTTACCGCACCGAAAGGTCGAAGTGCACAGGGTCAACGGGTTTCTCGATTTCGCGCTGGTGCAGCACACCCATAATGACTGCAGCGGCGGCTGTGTGCGAGAAGACGATCGTCAAGGTGAAAAAAACCCTGCGTTACGAAATATCTGCGTTGCGCCACGCCAGACGCGCAGCGGCATATGAACTTGGCGGGGCCCATCGATCATCGGCGCATGTAATTCGTACATTATCGACGGGAGCGATCAATCCGATTACCGCGCGTATATCCTCGCTCCGTCGCCGCTTTTTGTGCGTAGGCGCGCAATTTGCAAGTTACGAGAGCCCCTCGCTTCCTTACCCAAGACTCTCGTACGTGTATTATGTTATATGTATGTGTATGAGAGTATACGTTTGTGTACTTTTACGAGTGCGAGAGAGAGGGAGCGAGAGACACGATGATTTGCGCAATGGAAAGTGATACAAGCCTCCAGCTCGTTTATTTCTCTCGTTTTAGCTCATCTCCCGCCGCATCTCTCGGATATATATAAGCGCGCACACCGGATCTCGCCTCTTTTCCCCAGTCACTCGATCGGCCTTTAAGCACACACATACACATACATGCGGAGATGGGTTTTAGCGAACGCATATAATATGGGCCCACACGCGCGCGATGATCGTGCGACTGCGCCGATGACGACTGCGATTGACTCGGCTGTAATCTTTCTCGATACTCGTCCTACGGGATATATCTCGAAGTCTTTTTTTCTCCCTCTCCCTCTCTTCAGACGTGTTATCTTTGTTTCCGCGACGCGTTGTGCGTATGGCGCGTGTTAGGGGGAAAAGCGCACCGACGCGAGGAAAGCTGCCAGCGCGCGAGCGAAAATCCCGCAGTCTCTCGCGACGACGCACTGTTTTCAGCGCCCTTGCGTATAAGCGCGAGTGATGATGATGAGTAAGCACCGGAA
The DNA here is from genome assembly GCA_030522905.1 of Torymus flavipes. NCBI lineage: Eukaryota > Metazoa > Arthropoda > Insecta > Hymenoptera > Torymidae > Torymus > Torymus flavipes. The sequence goes on along the minus strand of JAPYZO010002694.1, from coordinate 5,463 downwards.
GTAAATAACACCAGAGTGCATTCGCTCGATGGGTTGTACGGTATATTCATCAACGGAGCTGTATACGTGTGTAGATGAGATGGAGAATATTCCCATTTAATCTTATTCTAGGAAATGGTATATATAATTCATGTAAATATAACGGATTAAAAAATTCACAAAAAATATTATAATTATTGTACTGTGTTTGCATAGTTGGGTTTGATTAACTCGGTGAAGATATAAAGGGTATCTTCTACGTGTATTTTTTACTACATAAACCGAAATATAATGTTATGTTTGACTTATCAAATACAGTCGTTACTTTTTTCTCATTATGCCTAATGGATATTTCTATTTGTACGTCAAAGTCATTTATAACGATTTTGAAAAATGTGATCGGTAGTAGTATCGACAACCAGCGATTATCTAATTATAAGAAATGATTTCCTTGGAGAGATATATACGACCTTCCTTGAAATACTTCGTAACGAATAACTTCTATACTGATACATACATTCCTTCGCAAAAAAACCTTCGCATTGTTGATGCTAAATCTAGAAGCTGTTACGACTAATTGTTTTTACGCAGTAATTGACCGAGTTTTTATTTTTATCCCAGAGAAATTAAAAAACAAATAGATTTATAACATATTATTAGTTAAAGAAGTAAACTGTCGCAAACGCCTAATGAACATGCACAAGAGAGTACCTACCTTCATAAACCGGCCGGATTTGAAACCGTTATCGCGACTAAATTCCTGCGAACCTCGGGTGGAGCGCGCGCGTACGTGAGAGCCATTTCGAGCGCGGCTATACCTACCTAAAAAAATCCAGCGGGACCTCCGGATGAATCTCTCGGATTCCGGCGTCCCACGCGTATAGTAGTGCCGTATATACCACCGACCGCGGCGCGTAGCGAGAATGATTTAGGGAGCGCTCGTTAAATAGCGAAAGTAAGCCCCGATTATCGCTAATATAATGCCAGGGATTTCCGATTGACCATGGCGCACGCGCCGCGACGAGGAGCCGTTTCGATTAATCTTCGACTCGTCGTGAATCATTTTTACTGCATTACGGTTTTGTCAGCGCGCGGACTGAATTTATTCCGTCGCGTGCTGCTGCTGCTGCTGCTGCACGAGGTGTGCGCTGCTCAATTTGCACAACAATGTATATTTCGTAAAGAGAGGAGAAATGCTGGATGGGTTATTTTGATCGATAGTGAATTATGCTTTTTGACAAAACGGCTCGTTTATATGCGGCTGAAAAGTACTCGATTTATTTCGCGCGGAGGTGTTGCGCGCGGAATTTATGAGTGCCGCTTGATGTTTATGTTAATAAGCCGGGCCCCCTGTATATATCGATTTTATTCATATTTCGAAAAAAAATTCGTACAAATGACCAGGATTTGCGTCATCAGGTTTATTTCGCGCTCTGAAAAATCACTTGACCTCTCGTTATTTATGAAGAGGAAGTATAATTTAAATTTTTAAGCAATTACTCAAAATGCATTTTATACACACACATACCAAACTACTTAGCACCGCGGGGCAAAATTCAAATTTGAGTTTTCGACTCTCTCTCTCTCTCTCTCTCTCTCTCTCTCTCTCTCTCTCTCCCTGTTTGACTGGAAAACTTTATACAGCTGTTAGCGGAATTTCCGAGATTTAATCCTCTAAAATCCTTTTTCATTTACTCACTTGAATAAACGGAGAAAGTTGAAAATGCACGCGCCGGGTAGAGAGAGAGAGCAAACACGGCTTTTACAACAAACATAATGAAAGGAACTGACGCAACGAGTGCTCGCCATTAAACGCAAATGAGTAATTTTTCGGAATTACAATCATCCATCTTTATACCGGCGAAAAAGCTCGCCGAGCGAGCCGCGCGTATATATACGTTATAATATGTGGACCGGTCCCCGGGAAGCAGGCCGCCGCAGCCAGCGGCGCTACGCCGGGCCGAAAGTACGCGAAGGCAAATTTCTAGAATTACCGCGCGGAGAGCGAAAATCTGCAAAAGAGAGAGAGGGAGCTTTTAGCCTGATACGGGCTACTTTCACGTACGCTCGAGGGGCAAACACACTTAGGCGAGAGAGAGAGAGAGAGAGTCTCGTGCGCTGCACATGTGTATTATATGCGCGTATGTGTATATCGTACACATAAGCTCGTGCACTCGACCACAGAATGATAAATGAGTTCGATCCTTTTGCGTATATCTCTCGGGGGGAAGCACCGGCGTGATGTTCGAGGTCGCCAAAAATTTTGGACTCACATGTATATATATATATGTATGTAGGAGCTTCAGGGCACCACCACGCCCCGCACATCTCCGGCATTCTTTCCCTTCCGTTTTCTCTTCTCTTTTGCTCTCTACGGCTCGCTCCTTCATTCATGATACGATGGTGCTTTTCCTTCATACACGGCTCATTCCACATTTAATGATCAACCTGTTGGCGATTTTTCGACGGGAGAAAGTCCTCCCAAATTGACCTGTCGACTTGGTCATTAAAATATTTTTACTTTCATTGCGGTGTTCCAGCGGGTACACATTTAAGCTTAATGCCGCAATAATATTCAAGTGTGTCATGAATGAAGATAGCAATGTACCATTTTTAAGAAGTTGAATATAATACAGTACAATCGTTTATATATTTTAGATATACATGTTTATTTTTCCCATTAATAATTCTCCAGCATGGTATTAGCAAAGCAATTCGCCATACGTAATGCTCGATATATGTGAACGAATGGGCATAAAGTGCGGTTGTCGGTAATGCGCGCCTACATATATATACACGCCGGACTATACTCCCCCGCCAGGCCGTGCGTTTCTCTTCCCGCGTGCATGCAGCGCTGTGCGAGCGGATCTCTCACACGTACAATTAAGAGCCCTAAATCGCGCGAGATCGCGCCTCGAAGGGCGGTGCCGCTCTCCCTCTCTCTCTCCCTCTCGCAGCTATCGGACACGGCAATCCGCAAGAGACAGAGAGACAGAGAGCCAAGGTTTCTCCCTCTTCCCACCTCTCTCTGCTTCTTCATCGTCTGGCTTTGTGCCGGCGCATATATATATACATATGCTGGTCTCTCTCTCTCTCTCGCCCGCGGTAAATCGAAGCCTCGTATCGGTGAGAAACGAAAATTCGCAGCAGCGCTTCTCTCTTACATGCGCACAGCTTCTTTCTCATCGTTTCTCTCTCTCTACCGGTCGCTTTCATAAGCTCTTCTCGGACATTCTAGCCTTTCGTTTTTTCCTTCGACTCCCCCTCTCTTCGGTTTCTGTTTTCGTGGACCTTGCCTCCTCCTACTATACACCCGCCGTCGTCCTTTTGGAGCGAGCGCCTCGGGCCGCAGGAACAACGCGAAAAAACGTCGAGAATTATTGGTGCTTTTATGCTGCGCTCGGGACGCCGCCGCCGCCGCCACCGCCGCCGCAGCCGCGCGCGTGTATCCACCCACTTTTAAACTGTTCACTTTAAAATAATTTGTAAGTGGATCGCGCGCGCCCGGTGACTCCCCCACCGGCGCTCTCGCGATCCCCATTCATTTTTATATATCGACGGCGCGCTGATTATTTTTTTTCAATTCCCCGGTGCAGCGCGCGGCTGTAATTGTATTGTTCCGCGTGATTAAGTGTGGCTCGGATATATGTTGTTTTGCGCGTTCTTTAACCTTTTTTTTTATGGCGCTGGAAAGAAATATTCTTACAGTTTCGAGAAGTCGTTTACATAATAATAAACTTGCATTCTTTTTTTCTTATTGCAGTGCAGAAAAGTTGAAGAAAATTAAATATGCTATATTTTTTTGTAACGAAGCACAAGTATATATAATTATTCTCAAACATATTTATCTTGTTTTATATTTTTCATTTTTGTACTGACTTAATTGATTTTAACACAATAGTTGTGTATATGTTTTACGATAGTTGTAAATAAAGTTTACGTAGAACGCTTGGATTAATTTCACTTGTAGTTAGCAATTCATTATATCTCTTCCAACTATACAAGGTAAATTTGTACGCAGCCAGTTAAAATTCATTGCGAGCTCTAATCGCTCGATCAGTATGCGCGAGAAGGCAATTAAATACACTCAACACCTCTCTTTGTAGGCAACCAGCTCGTAAGAATAAACTTCTAAATAAAGTAACAATCAGGCTCGATTATCGGTAAAAAATATTACGTGCATATAGCAGCGAGGCAGCTCTTTCGAGCCTGTCGAGTAACGAATCGGCTTAGCGCCGTATCGTGAAAGATTCGAGCCCGCGAAAAGATACAGCCGTCCATATATACTAATATTTATACGCGCACATCCGCTCACGGGAACGGGGGTTCGGAAGAGATGGGTTTATATGCGCGTGTGCACCGCCGCGCTTATCGGTAGGAGGCTCGAACTTTTCGAGAGAGAGAGAGAGAGAGAGAGGCGCGCTCGCGTATAGATTGATTTATTATGTGAAATGGATTTCGCGTATAGAAAGAGTGAGAGGAGGGCGAGAAAGAGGAGGCAACGACAGGCCACGCGCGTTGGGCTCGATTAATCTTGGATTTATTGCCGCAATTATCCGTCTACGAATATTCGAGAAACAGGGGGAGAGCCCGAAATGGATTCCGCGAGGGTCGGAATTGAGTCTCCGGTATATAGGCGCGAGCGCGCGCGCGCGCGTCGGTATATAGTGCCAGTGCAGAATCTGCGCCGATTTATCATACTCGCATGAGACGAGACGAGAGAGGGACCGAAGGATTGCGACTGATATGCTTTTTTGGCGTTTCACCGGGCGCGCGCGCAAGCGGCAGCGAAAGACGACTCTCTTTCTTTGCGAGAGAGCTCTCGGCCCATAATGAGCCCCGAGACACGGAGTTTTTCTTGCGCGCCGTGTCTCGTATTATGCGACGTCTTTTCGCGGCCATGCGCAAGTATTTATTGACTGCGGCTGAATTTTTATCGAGCCACCTTTGAATTACTCGCGGGGGCTTTGATTGCCCGACACGGGCAATTTGTAAACGCGAGCTCTCCACTTTTTTCCCCAGCTTCTTTGCCGCGACGAGAGCTGCACGTGAGATGCGGATTTTATGTAACTACGCTGAAATGATCTTTTTACGAGGCAGCTTTTTCGGCGTAAGGCTGTTAGGCTACTTCTCCTCGGTTACACCTTGTTTGTCTTGTTTGTATATCTCGTATACACTATATAAATTGCACGATCGGTTCAGAAACTTGTTTCCAACTGCAGATGGATATGTAAAACATGACTTTTATATGGGCGGTGATGATTATTGAAAATGGCTTTAATTGTAAAGGTAAATTTAGGTGGTAACGATTGAATTAACTTTTCAAGAGTCTATATTCGTTACTGGATGGATATCAACGTTGGTTATTAGTCAAATCATGAATAGTATCAATTATTTAAACATTTAATCGGGAGACGTCTTACTGGAAATAAGAACATTCTTAATTAAGTAATCGGGTCGACAATTTCACGCTTTTACTGAGCA
>JAPYZO010002693.1:0-14456 GCA_030522905.1 Torymus flavipes | reverse complement strand
AGAGAATCTCTTTCCCGAACGTGTATCGTACAGAACTTTTTGATACGACGTGTGGAAAGTTAGATTTTGAGCACACGTTTTTTGCCGAGCGTGTGAAAATACCTACACCATTGGAAAGCTGACGAAAAAATACGTCGGAAATGCTCATCATAAAAATGTTTTAAATCCGTATTAGTATCGTAAACATGAGCTAGATATCGCACGATTTGGCGCTCGCGCGCCGCGCTCGGGCAGTTGACATGAAACGCACAAACAGAAATAATCAATAAATGTTTATTTTAAATGCAAAATTCTTGGGTGCCAAAGTTACCATACCTGCCAAGCTTACCCCGCTTTCCCATATATACATGCAAATCTACCGTACTTTCAACTTTTGAGAACGTAAATTTTTTTACAGTTTCAAGCATCTTTGCATTGTGTTTGCGTGAATCTTTAATATGAATTATAGGAACGGGATATCTACTTAAAAATTAAAGAGGTTACACCCTGTCTCGTTATGTGCTTAACACCGTACAATGCGGAGATGCATAAAACAGTAAAAAAATTTACGTTTTCAAAAGTGGAAGGTACGGTGGATTTGCTCCTATATGAGCAAATCCCAGAAACTTTTAAAATTTTTGGTACCTTCAAAATTTTTTATTTAAAAGGCTATAAGTCATTACAAGTTCATTACAAGGCACATGACTATACCGAAGGTCATAATCTTCAATTTTCAATAGAGGAATAAAAAAAACTTAATGGTAGAGGAAAACTTTTTTATGAAAAATTAAAAAAGAGCGAAAAAGTGGTAATTTTTAATGATTAATCTGTATCCGATCCGAAAAAAAAATTTCATTTACTATCGTTGTCAAATTTGTATAGCTTTTTCATAACAAAAGCATCAATTTAAGCACTGGTAGATCGATGTGCTATGAAAAATAGCCCATATATCAGAGTTTGTATTTTCGAAGTATAAAGTTAAAATCTGGGCTATTGCTTCCTCACGGCGTTCTTGAAGGTGACATAAACGGAGTAAAAATGTAGAGAAAAACTGAGAGCATGGGATTCTTATGCACAAAAAAAACCACCAAAATCTACCTTGGAGATCTCCGATTTAGATCATTTACGAGTTTTAGAATGTTTAAGGGAACATCTTTTTGAACATTTTTTGTCTTGAAAATTTTTTTCACCGTAAGAAAGCTTCCTCTATGAGGAAGTAAAAAAAAAGTTAATAGCTATGTTTCCTCATAAGTTATTGATGAAAACGTAATTTTTTGTAAATATTTTAAAATTAAAAAAATAAATTGAAATGAATATTTTGTTGGTTATAAAGAATATTCAGTACTATAACTGTCTAAATTTTTTATGTTTTTCTATTTATTATTTTTGGAGAAAAGAAATAATTTATAAAGTAAACTGATTTTTTTGTCGTTGCATAACTAGAGTAAAATTGGCTTAATCACTTTGATATTTCTTGTAGGGGTAGATTTTTTATACTAATCGAGGCAATTCTTTGGGCAAAAGCATTGATCCATAAATTCCAGATTAAAATTTTGTCACTTTCTTTTTAAATCGTAAATACTCGAGAACGGCTCGACGTATCTAAATGGGATGGATATCATTCGAAAAAGAAATAAAATACCTATTTTTCTAAAAAAAAATTTCTAGCTATCACAGTTTTCTTATTATTAATAAAAACGTAAAAATTAAAATCTGACAAAGATGAGTTTCAAATTCTCTTAATGGCTTCCAAATTCCTTGTAGAGGTAGGTTGTGGATAGCTCTCGGCCGACTTCTTTGGACAAAATGATTGGTGCATAAATTTTAGAGATGTTCGAGGTTAAAACCTTGCAAAAATTATAAATTATAAATTTTCTTATTAAAAATTAATTAAATAAATCAGCAAATTAAGTTTGAGAAAGCCACGTGCCAATGAATTGGCAGCGTTTTTTTATTGAATCACAACAATTTTCTTTCAAGTAGATTATAATTTTTTCTTTGATGATCTTTTATTATTTTATCTTTCTGCTTTTATAGCTTTGCATTGTATATTTTTTACATACATGTGACTACTAAAGTAGAAATTGAAAGTGTTTTTTAATCAAGTTTCCATTATCCCCCAAAGCATATGTTATATCTTCTGTGCCTTCTGAAGCTTGCAGTCTTAGAACATAAAATGTAATTCCTTTACTGCCTGGACAAATTTCAGATTCTTGTAAATAACATCATTGAGATGGCTCAGAACACATTGTTGCGTTTATTATATGTGACCGAATATATCAAACTCTGTATCGTTACTCCCTCTGAAATTAATTAAACTCGTGGAAATAAATCATAATTTGCGCAATAGATACAGAGACAAACTTCTTTCATGGGACTAAGTAAGACATATTTTGGTCGCAAACTATAAAACTTCGACTTACCAATTCTCAATTTGGGATTATCATTTTAATGCTTTATACGTTGCTTTCAGACTTCGAGTAAGAAAACATTTAACTTTCTTCTCGTTTTTATCAACAGTCATATCGTCACTCTTATTAGGACTCTATCTTGAACAATTAAAATCGCCATTTATATAGTATTTCATAACAATTTTTTTGGTGCTTTCAGTAATTGGATGACTTGTGTATGCTTCTGGTTCCCAATAAACTCCTTTTTTTTGTACAAGACTTTTCGCTTTTTCTATCATGTATATTGTTATGTCTGCAAATAAGGATAAAATTTCATTTTTCATTAAGGAAAGATTAATGTCAAAAGATACAAATTTTTCCTATTCACAGCGAAAAAACGCGGTCACCCAGATATGTAGTAATTTATTCACTGTAACACTGGGCACACTTTTAAAACATGGATTTTTAATGCAATAGAAATAAAATATATTGGAAAAAATTTTTCAGGTTTTTTTTAGGAACGTCGTTTTTTTTAATTCTGCTTAAGAAAATAAAAACAATGCTCATTTTAATTTCAAACCAATGATAAATTGATATATCACAAACCTTGACATAATATATGTAAGGTTCAATCAAAAAGTATGTAGAGTATACTTAAGTATCCTTATTTTCACTTGGCTGCCCAGTATAGTGAATATTGGGATAGTGAATACTAATATTTATTCAAATGCGATTTTGTCCCACGATTAGTCGTCATTACAGTCATTTTTTAGAATAATCTAGTTATTATGAATAGAAATTTTGTTTCCATATAGAGCCTACACACTTTATGCATGATTATCCATGCACAAATTATTTATTTATTAAGTTAGAAAATAGAGAAAGTTGTTTATAATAACAAGACTACAGTAAATAATTAATAAATGTTTGAAATCTGCAGATGTTGATACTCCGGAGCCTGACGAGAAATCGCTAATAACCTACATATCGTCATTATATGATGTGTTTCCGGAGCCACCAACAATTCACCCGCTGTATGATGCAGAGGCGCAGCACCGGTTGGGCGAGTACCGTGACCTCGCAAGCAACCTTCATCTCTGGATGCGCGAAAAAATGTCGATTGCGCAAGACCGCTACTTTCCTTCGACCCTCATTGAGATGAAAAAACTCGCCACCGATAGCGTTAGGTTCAAAAACGAGGAGGTTCCCGCCCGCTATCGTGATAAGCAAAGACTTGGCCACATATTCCATGAGCTACACAAGTACTTTGAGACCGTCGGTGAGGTCGATCTCGAGCAGGAACTCCAGTTTGATGTCCTGGAAAGGCACTGGAATCGGCTGATAATGCTACAACAAGAGAGGGAGCAGGCTATCGACGAGGAGATTAAGCGGTGAGTAACAACTTTCACAGTAAATTTTGCAGCTTCCGTTCAATCGAAAAAATGAAAATCGTTGGTCTTTCATCAATTTTCCAATACTGACCAACCATCGACTTAACGATTATGTGTGCGATGTTGATTCGGTGATTATCAATGAGAAAATAAGTTGTCCATTTCAAAGAAAAAATCCGGTATCCAAATAATAATATTTATATTTCGTGAAAAAAGAAATTTTAATTTATTATGAGGCTAAACGATTTTTAAATACAACGTAAGCTAATAAATTGGGTTTTCCCATGTAAAAATGATTTTCCAGATTGTTTCCAGATTGTATACAGCCGTTGTATACAGGAATGATTCTATACAAATTGTATACAAGTTGTAAACAATCTGTATACAATTTGTATATAATGATCGGTTTACAAAAAAAAAAATTTTTTTGTTTTACAAAAAAATAAAAATTGTATACAGATTACATACAAAGTGTATACAAATTGTATACAATTTGTATAGAATCATTTCTGTATACAACAGCTATATACAATCTGTATACAATCTAGAAAATCATTTTTACTACAAAGTGGCAAGCAACGGTAACAATATCAAAAACTTATTTCGTTTTTACCTGGTCAATGATAACACGTTCTCATAAAAACATTAACTATAGTAATAAAACAGTTTTTATGTGCAGAAACAACCTTTTACATTTCTTTGTAAATTAACGCCTCGCGGTGTAATTTAAATCTTGTTTGACTATACGTTCTCATCCTTACTTACTTATAGTTTGTAAAATGTATTTGTTCATCAATCGCAATTTTAAAATTTTTTTCACTATAACAAATCACGGTATTAGCTAAACGACTATTTGCTATCAGAAATTAATCACGAAATTCTCCGCCATTTTAATGAATAATAATCTAGCATATAATCATTTACGCTTTTAATATTTTCCTCGTTTACAAACAAACACTTTTACATCTATATCTAAAAATCTTCTGAATAAATTAACATCATAATTTAAACTCACGTTTTATGAGCCTAAATGTATGAATTTTATTTGTATCTACAATAATAGACGAGATTGTTATTATTAATTTACTATCCGATTGTCGTCGAACTATTCGTAATTCGAATCAAACGGCTCAAATCAAACCGAACGTTAGTTAATTATTAACAATTTGAAATTATATATAAAGTAATTAATTTATTATAAATAATATAATATCAGTTAAAAGAAAATAAGATTATAATAAAAAAGAGTACACGGCTATTCTTATCATATTGTTTCACCACTTTTCTATAAGTAGAATCAGTACTCAACCCTTTTGTTGAAAGCTGAAAAAAAAATCAATTTAAAAACGAAAAACAATTATTTTAAAGACGGCAACTATAACATAGTCTCTTATGGCCTGAAGGTTTAAGGTTATCAGATGTGAAAGGTTCTTTATCTTAGAGAAATCTATGAGGAATTTAAAAAATGAGATTCCTATAAATTTTAATTTAAGCTTTTAAAATACGCAAAGAGAAATACAGGTTGCCAGGCAAAATCGTATACACAAAATCGTATACACAATGTTCATTGGCATTATCGTATAATCATTTAGAGGACGATACGATCCTTAGCAACGATTTAACTCGTTTTATAACAAACACAAGAAATATTACGATATGATTTTTCACATTTGCCAGTAGTTATTGAGCATTTTCCATTTTATACAACAATATTTTTTTTATAGATTGTCCTTTTCTAGGTCCTATTCTTTTTTCTTATAAAATAATTAATATGTAATATCTTAATTTACACTTGCACATATAGCAGAAAGACACCGTATGTAATCAATGAAGTTAAATTGATTTTACTATGTCGTCACATTAACTCGAAATAAGTAGTTAAATCTTTTGCATTAAATATCTTATATGAACACAAACTGGCATACCTTTCTTAGAAAATATAAAAAAACACTTTTGAAGCAATTTCGATGTATATTTGATTAATTTTTGAAAAAAAATTTTCCACTAATTTGATTAAAGAGTAGCTGTAGAGCATCATTAGGGAAGATGGAAATTAAAATATGGCATTGACTTTTTCTTATTGGCAGGCTCGAGCGACTGCAGCGGCTCGCTGAGAAAGTTCACCGCGAGATAAAATTGACTGAGACCCGGCTGGAGGAGCTCGAGCGACGCGTCGAGGAGGAGGGCCGTCGATTCGAGCGACTGCACCCCCTCGAGGCGAAGCACGCGGTCGACCTGCTCGAGCAAGACATCCGCAGCAGTGAGCTCCAGATCCAAAACATCTTCGCCGATGTGCACAGCCTAACTGAAGGCAGGTACAGCCAAGCTGGTGAGCTGCACAAACGTGTACAAAAGCTCCATCAGCACTGGGTGTCCCTGCGTTCACTGCTGCACAAACGGTTAGTGGAACCGCTTGCGGCCGTTTCATTCCCTATAGAAGAACGCGTCGTGACCAAGCATCGTACCACAGTACACGAAACACGGCTCGTTGACACAAACCCTCAATTCCGCGCCCTCCATGACTGTATCGATTGGTGCAAGGTCAGACTGAAGCAACTGCACGATGCCGACTACGGCTCAGACCTTCCGGCGGTTCAAGTCGAGCTCCAAGACCAGCAGAACGAGCACCAGGTCGTCAAGCAATTTCAATCGCGGCTTGATACTTGCCTCCAGGCCAGGAACAGTTTTCACGGCGAGGAGCTCATTCTCTACAGTCAGCACCTTGGCCAGCTGCAGAAGCTTTATGCCGAACTGCTCGAACTCTCGACCCGACGCACGACTGACCTCGAGATTCTCCACGACTTCATTCAGTCGGCCACAATCGAGCTCGTCTGGTTGAATAGTAAGGAAGAGTGCGAGCTGACGCGCGACTGGGCTGATAAGAATCTCAACGTCCAGAATGTCGAGGAATACTACGAGGTAATTCTATTGGGATGCTGCTCATCTTAACAGTCTTTCTTACTAACAAACATTTTATTTTATTCTTCACTTGCAAGCAAACCTACGGGTCCGGGGGCGAGGTAAGGTTTTTCTGCCTTTATGTACGTCTGTATAGGTTCCCACTTGGTGTATGCTTCTTGCACTCCGACCTCATCTTTCCTTATTAGTTAATATCTTACTGACCAACCTATTATGCTTGCAGTCACTCATGAGCGATCTAGAGAAGCGCGAGATTCAGTTTACGGCCGTGCAGGACCGCGGTGAAGCCCTGGTCCTGCAGCACCACCCGGCCTCAAAGACGATCGAGGCGTACATGTCGGCGATGCAAAGTCAGTGGGCCTGGTTACTGCAGTTAACGCTCTGCCTAGACGTGCACCTAAAGCACGCCTCCCAAAGTCAGCAGTTCTTTAAGGATGTACAGCAGTCCGAGCAGTGGATCACCAAGAGGGATGAGCTCTTGAATAGTGCCTACTCGCAGTCAGAGTTCAGTCTGGATGAAGGCGAGCGACTGCTTAAAGGCATGCAAGAGCTGCGGGAAGAGCTCAACAACTACGGTGACCAGGTCCACAGGCTGGTCGAGCAGGCAAAGAAAGTCATTCCCATGAAGCAGCGCAGGCAGCCGGTATCGCGAGCTCTCCAAGTCACTTGTATCTGTAACTACAAACAAGTCAATGTAAGTATACTCACCAGCGAGGCATCGAACGCTGCGCGCATTCTATAATTTTTCTCTTTGCTGCAGATGAACATTGAAAAGAACGAGGAGTGTACTCTGTACGATAATTCCGGACGGGTCAAATGGAGGGTGAAGAACAGCCAGGGAGTCGAGTGTCCGGTGCCAGGCGTGTGCTTCTCCCTCTTGCCGCCAGACAAGGAGGCACTCGACACCGCCGAAAAGCTTCGCAGACAGTACGAGAGGAGCGTAGCCTTGTGGCAGCGCAAGCAGCTGCGCCTCCGGCAGAACATGATTTTTGCTACGATCAAGGTAAGTCAGTAAGCGAGCATAGTCAAGGTGAGAAAACACTACCTAAAGCACAAAATGGTTCGATGCGCAGGTGGTGAAGGACTGGAGCCTCCAGCAGTTCCTAGACATGGGTCAGGAGCAGCGCACTGCTATTAGAAAAGCCCTGAATGAGGATGCAGACAAACTGCTCGCCGAGGGTGACCCCTCGGATCCTCAATTACGAAGACTGAGACGTGAGATGGTCGAGGTGAACCGGCTCTTCGATGACTTTGAAAAGAGAGCCAAAGCTGAGGAAGAATCACGACATGCAGGGCGTATATTTAATGAGCAGGCCTCCTCGCTCCAGCAGGCTCTGGACGAGGCTGAAAGGCTCCTGAACGTGCGTATTGTCGCAACGTTGCCACGCGATCTCGATACTCTTCAACACTTAGTACTCGAGTATAAGGAATTTGAACAAAGCTTGCAATGCCTGGCGCCGGATGTTGAAGAACTGCAGCAGACCTTCCGTGGTATCACTCTCAAAACACCTCAGATGAAGAATAAGCTTGAAAGCATCATGACCAAGTGGAACAACATTTGGAATTTGAGCAACCTCTACATTGAACGCCTTAAGTGTATCGAGATCGTGCTAAATGGCATCGAAGACAATACAACCGCCATATCCGAGTTCGAAATTAAGTTGGCCTCCTTCGGCGAGCTACCCTCCGATACTAAGGGCTTGCACAATGTTCTTCAACATTTAATCCTCTTACAGAATGCTATTGCACAACAACAAGTTGTTATTGATCAACTCAACGATGACGCGCACAACGCGAGGCGACTTGTTGAAAAGTCGAGACCGAACCATCGAGGCCCACATGGTGATATGGACAGATTAGACTTGGAAATAAATCGACTGAATGCTCGGTGGACCAATATTTGCGGACAACTTGTTGATAGACTCCGTAGTGCCGAGACTGCCTTCGGCTTAGCACAACAATACCAAACTTCCCTTCAAAACGAAATAGATTTTGTTGATGAAAGTTACGCTAAACTCGAAAATTTGGCTCCAGTTCAGACTAAGCCCCAAGAATTGGAAACTACAAAGGTTCGTACTTATTTTTCAGGTGTAATATCGATATTGCGAATACACTCCGTTACTAATGCTATTGTGTTCCAGATTTTTCTTAACCGTGCAACCGATCACGCACCAGCTATAGAAGCTATAAACCTCACTGGCGGACGTCTCATTCGTGAAGGAAAGGTGAGACCATTTTGCCATATACATTTCAGTACGTAGCTTAAGCTCTGTATGTGTCAGAGTAATGTGTGAATGAGAATTTTAGAACTAGATACAAGTATTTGTACATTCATTCACCCTTCACATCGCATTCATTACAATTTATGTCATATTCATCTTTATACAAGTTCTTTCAGCGAACAACAAAAATTTTCTATTTTAGTTAAAAATCTACAACTTCATTTTGGTAAATTCTATATTATTCATGTAAACGGTTTTTTACACTCTTTCATAGGTTATTTTATATTCTATCATTAATTATAACAATAACAGTCAATTTGCTCTCCACTTGCATCCGAATTTCTTAGTATAAAATTGTTGAATGATTATTTATTAATTGGGCCGGTTTACGGATAGTAAATTAGTTCCGAAATATTACATGTTTAACTCACTGTGGTGAAAAAATTAAAAGAAGACTCAACTAACTCGAATATGAAATGCAATCTCGAATCTTAATCCATCACTAACAATATACATGTACAGTACAATTCGACGGATGGAAGTTGAACACGTAAGAAGGTCCTATCTCAGCGAAGGGTGTAAAAAGGTTATTTATATGTTGGTCGAGAGCTTTGTTTTTTCATTGATGTTTGAGCTATGCAGGGGGCGAAAGCGATCAAAATTCTGCCTACAACGCGATTTTTGACCAAATTACAATATCTTCAAATATTCGTGGATATGTCCGCTTTTTGATGATACTGTAATAATTTCCACATTTAAAATCTCTTCAATGGATTTAGGGATTAAATGGTAACTGGGTTATTGCGTAAATTTATTACGGCTCAATGCTTTGCAGTCAAGGTCGATACTGTTATTATTCAATTAAATTAAGGTGGTTCCTCAACGCGTTATAGTTTGTGCGCTCAGTGAGAGCACAAACTATACTATGCGCGACTTTCTGTCTCTCTCGCTCTCATGCATGTTGTCTGCTATGTGTGTTTATAATCATTCATATCTTTTTAGAAAGGTCGGCTTGACACATATTCGATAAACTTAACAGAAAAAGTCGAGTTTCATCTTTCTTAAGCTACGTTTTTCTTTCCGAACTTTCGTTTTTTGATGAAGTATAGTATATTACACACCTCGGATGTAAAATTAAAGAATGTCCCAGATCGCATATAAATCGTCTCCCGAGCCGAAGGCGAAGGTGACAAACATGCAATCTGAGGCATTCTTTATTTACTCCCGTGGTTAGTATACGATTTATTTGTCTGGCGAGGTCGAACATACAACATTCGCGATCGGGCGCCGGGAGCGAAAGTGGCCCGCTAGGCAAAAAATACTATTTCTTCCTGTTATAAGTTATATAGCGCTCATTTACTCTCAATGTAAATGTAACTATTTTTAATAATTTTTTTTCTTGAAAATTAAGTCGACATCCTCAATACAAAAAAATTGTGAAAAATTCTTTGTTTATTGAAGATTTTAATAGAATATAAAATGAATATCTAAATTAAAAAGATATTTTGCGTAAATACTATTTTCTCAACATTAACACATTGAAAAACTAATAAATACCTTCTTGCTCGCTCAGATGAGATAGGACCTTTCACGTGCTTCGCCGAAATAGGACCTTCTTCTTTATAACCGACGAATTATGCTCTTTTGATCCAATCTAATAAAATATTGTTATTGGTAAATAACAAATGCACTCTAAGGGATCTGTGTTAAAAAAATTTATATGCTACGAAATTAAATGCACGTTTTTTCAAATACCACAATGGGTTATTCTGCGAACAGCAGATTGTCAAATATCTTGATTTTTGAGACTAACGGTACTGGACTCTATAGCCTAATTTCACTAACCTTTATCGAAACTAACCAAACCCATAGATCTACGGGCAAAAATTGCGAGCATTCAAGGAACAATTGGAAGAACTCTGCCCATCGTTGGATGCCTCCGTAAAGAGGCCGCGACGAGATAGCGCCATCTCGGTTGAGAACGTTGCACGAGACCTCGACACTCTTAATAAGAGATACAGTACTCTAGTCGCTTTTCTAGAGGAGCGAGCTAGAAAATTTACTGTCATCTATCCTGAAGACTTAACGCTTCAGGTGAGTTGATTTTCAATCGTCTACACAACTATATACCTACCCGCAGAAAAAAGTTTCAGATAAAATTATTACTTCAACCATTAAAATTTACGACAATGTATAAGAAAACGGAGACATACTCAAAATGTATAGGATTTTAGAATCCACTTCACTAAATTTTAGTATTTTAGAAACTAAAGTGGTTAAATTTACGGTTAAGAAATTTTTTTTTCGCAATCCACAATATTGAGATTATTTTTCGTCGATATTTTAGATTAATTGTGAGTGAACATATTAGAAGAAATAAATTATTCTTTTTTATCTGAAAAAAAAACAGAACGCTGGGATTGAACACGAGCCCTCCGCGCGAGAATCCACAGTCCTACTGTTACGTCAACGTGCGGTTACATAAATGATATTTCGACTCGTGTACATATATGTATGCTACACAGCTTGTGTAGTTCCACCATGTAAATAACGTGACATCCTGAATTAATTAACTACATGTTTTGTGAAGAATGTAGTACATGAATTTTTCTATTAACAAATATTTGTAAAACTATACAAGTTATGGTATTATAATTAGTTTCAAAGAGAAGAAGACGATAAAGAAATCTCGTTTAAGGTTATGTTGATTTGTTGACGTTGGCGTTAGCATAAGATCTCGTAATTTACAGTAACGGAACTCTAAAAATTGCTACAATCTCTATCAAATTTTAATAAAGTTACTCGTAAAAATTTCTACACCTTCTATAAAATATTAGTGTATTAAAAATTTGAGTATGTCCCCGGGTTACTGGAAAAATAGTACTTTTTAATGGAAAAATTTTCTCCGGGTACAACAGTTCGGTACATTTGACTAATTTAACTGTTGCTATATATCGTCGGGTTGGAGCAAGAACGTCTCATCTCAGCTCTTTTCGCGTAAGAACGTCCCATCTCAACGTCAACGTATAAAGCGCCCGTGATGGAACGTGCTTACGCACCGTGCCGAGATAGGATGTTCTTACGCGCCGAGCTGACGTTATAGGACGTTCTTGCTCCCACTCGACGATATATGAAAAATCCAACCAACTTAAAATTTTCATTTAAAAAAAATAAATAAGTAGTTTAAAATAATAGTGACCCTTAATTTTTTTTCTGAAATGCTGAAAAACGTTTGCCAAGCAAGGAGTGCTCTTGTTCCGTTTCAGGACAGGGGTTTCGAAGCGCGTCGGTATCCCAGATAGGGACCGAAAAGGGATAGGAGCGTTCATTTCCCAGTAGAACATACGTAATATGTTAAAATGTTCGTTGACATGTTCTATCCTATACATTTTGAACTACATGTTTGGCATATCTATCTTTATTTTTTGTAACACATGTACTCTTTTCCACGTTTTTTCAGTATAAAGCCGGGCTAATGTGACCGATTTTTAGAAACGGAAACCATGCATTGATTAGATTATTAATTATTGAGTATTTATAAATTTTTATTTAGGTAATATTTTGATCCAATAAAATTCATTTTTGACGGTTGCATTAAAATAAATTCATTTTTCTAAACATTTCCAAAAATTTTCTAGCGGGCTATGAAACTGGAAAAACGTTTGGTGCTCTCAAGAAGCGGATTATAAAGGTTGAAAAATGTCCGCTGACTTGTCCGCTGACTTTCCAGTCACTTTATATATAGTTCCGTTTTATAGGTAAAAAAACGCTAAAAACACCACTTTTGCTGGGGCATTCATTATGTTTATTGCCATCTCCACTATAATGGCCACTTTATAGCCTGAAAAGCGCGGCAAAAGTCGCGTTTGATTTCCTCTTTTCGATTATTCCCGCATATGCAAATAACATAGTACAAATTCAAAATAACTTTTCAAATCTATAAAGTGGTCACAATGGAGATGAGAATAAAGTACTATATGTAACACGGTACTAGAGTTGATCCTTCCCTTGGGTGATCACTGCCCGAGTGAGTGTAGCTTAGCCAGTGAACTCACCCGCGGGAATAATCTGCGACTTTAGTCTCTTGTTACATAATATACTATTACTCCCTAGGTGCGTAATATACAATCCTGCTTGATTTTCAGCCTAGGACATTCCACGTGAAATGCTTCATATCCTTTATTTCTCTCTTAAAAAAGTAATCCTCTCTTAATAACGAAAATGTGAAGCCGAAATAAAATTTTGCGATTGTCACGTCCATTTAAAAGGTGCACTTGATTGATCGACGGTGATGTTAGCTTTTCACTTAAGGCGGTCTTACACCTATAGGCCTTTCTGGCTAAAATTATCTAAAGAAATTATAAAAAATATTATTATAATAAAATAATAAAGATATGTTGTAAATATATAACTTATTTTGAATGAAATGAGCCAAGGCAGAGGTCCTTAAACTCATTTTATTCTCAATTATAGCATTATCAAGAAAATATTTGTATAGTTATAGGCCCAAGAGTTGTAATTCTAAGATTTTTATGTATAAATATCTTTTTTATGGCAAAAGAAAAAATTAATTTTTAGGGTTTTTAGCATGGTTACACATAAAAACCTTAAAATTACAATTCTTAGGCTCATAATTACATAAATTAGGAACAATTTGTACTTTGTCCTATGAAAATCCATCATGCGGTCTCAGAGAAAAGTTACAACAAAGTTGTTTTCTTGAAAATGCTATAACTGAGGATAAAATGAGTTTAAGGACCTCTGCCTTGGCTCATTTCGTTCAAAATAAGTTATATTTACAACATATTTTCATTATTTTACGATAATAATATTTTTTATCATTTTTTTTTTTCATAATTTTGGCCAGAAAGACTTACCTCTTATAGGTGTAAGACCGCCTTAAGGTCTTAGCTGATTGGCCCAAATAAAACTCACAAAGTTTGGATTTATGAAATCTTTAAACTAAAAAATATAACTGACAAATAGTATTAATTATTAATGACTTAATTTAGTTTTGCATAACAGAGAAGTATAGAAATTTTATTTTTAGTTAACAATGAAGGACTATGAATGTTGTTCTAATTACACTTACTTTTCTAATTTCCAAATTTTTGTATTTTAGGAATAAACTAAAATAAATACAATCCAAGTTTCAATAAAAAATATTGGATAAATTTGCGTAGAATTACTAAAAAGAAAATTGAGTATAGTATTTATAAAAAATATTGGATAAATTTGCGTAGAATTACTAAAAAGAAAATTGAGTATAGTATTTACATAAATAATGAAATTCTGTTGATTTTGAACTTTACATCGTCTTAAGTCACGCCTATCAGTCGAATAAGTAGTCCATTATAGCACTGTGCTTATCTCACTATTAATACGAATTTACTATTAAAACTTTTACATCATAAAATTTAAAATTATTTCAGCGATTGAATAATTTGCAATTTTGTAAAAATTTTGACCTAAAACACCCTTGAGTCTTACAAAGTTACAAATAAATATAGATGACTTTATTAAAACTGAAATCGGGGCTATTTACAACATTTAAT